>WBND01000975.1:258519-270553 GCA_013398595.1 Tychaedon coryphoeus
TAAAGGAAAATGTCTAAAACAATGTGTTCTATGTTCATGCAGAATAAGCACTTAAAAAAAAAATTACATAAAATTCTACTTGATATCAGAGAAATACAAAATTAAAAGCAATTCTAAACAGGAAATTTCCATTACCTCCATATGGAGACATCTCTTTGGACACAAGGGATGGAGTGTCCCAATCCCAACTTCCAGCTGGCAGGACAGTGTGAGAAACAGAGAAGTCCTTGACACTGTGCAGGCTCTATTCAGCAGTAGATAAGAATTCCTACATTATCAACACTCTTTTGATCACAAATCCAAAATATAGCATCATGGGAAGTGCTACCAAAAAATTATCCCAGCAAAAGCCATTCATTCCTTCAAGGATGCCAAATGCTCTGTGTACCATGAATTTTATCATAAATCCAAGGTTCCCTGACCCCAAAAGATGGACTTGCCTGTTGCTTTTTTTCCAAACCAAACTAATGTAGTGCTAAATAATTTCACTTACTGTTTAAAATGTGAGAGAGAAAAAGGATCCTCAACCACTGAAATTCTATTCCTACTAAAAAAATATTTAGAACACTTGTATCAAAGACATGGATACAAGATGTGAATGTTAGACATATTCTTTTTACAAATGGAATAAACACACGGAATCAAGAGTAGTCAGTTCTTAATTTTCTTTGTTTTTCACTTTAAGATGCCACAAATTGTCCATTTTTGGTTTGTTATTCATTTAACATGACAAATCAAAGTTGGTTGTTGGGCATTTTGCCTAAACAAAAAAAAATAAAGAATTAAATTCTTAAATCAATTATAAATATGATACTCACTCAATACCATAGTCTCAATATCAGTCTTCCGAAATATGGAGGACATGAAACCAAATTATCAATTTCATACAACTGTCCTCAGTCTTCAAAATTAGAGTATTCTGTGCTGAATTCCAGTAAATATATATATAGATAAAGTAGTTTCCAGTGACAAAATTAATGTTATCACCCAAAATGCAACCTTAAGTCTTTAAAATTAAATATATATGCCATTCACACAGCTTTAAACATGTTCCATTTTATTCAGTCACAAATTATGAGTCTTAGGACAAAAGTCAATGGATAAAATTCAATCATTTTTCAAATGTAGAATGAGAACAGGTTACACAGACCTCCAGCCCAGGATGTTAAAATGTACTTAACTAGATTCTTGCGTTGATATTGATGAAAAATTATCACCACCACTTAGGATTTTAAAATAAGTCATATTCCGCTTCAAAAACATCTATTTTTGTCTGTTGACTTAAAAGAGAGAATTGGTGGCTAAGTTGTGTGCAAATCTACATCACAGACGAAATAAGTGGATGAAATAAGCTCCACCCTGGGGGCCAGGAAGGATTGCACACAAAGAAATCCCAAAATTCATCCCTTCCAGAAAACAACCTGTTTTCTAAACACAGCTGGAAGCAGGACCACATTTTATTGCATGCAGCCAACACCAACAAATACTTTGGAGTTCCCATAGCCTAGGAGTTGATTATCAGTTTATAAGCAAAGAAAGCCTTGGGTTATTTAAATAAATGAGCTGCCAAAGTACATTCAGATCAGTCAAGTGAATCTATTGAGTATAAATCATACCATGATCCTTCTTCAGAGAGATCTTTCAGTGAACTGTGCTGAAATTTTATTGGAAACATGCATCTATTTAAAAGTGATTATTAATTTGAGGCTGACTTTTTTTTTCAGAGCAGGAAAATGGTAAATATTTAATATGTGTAAGTTCATATAGACAAAGCCCCAGATCCCAACCAGAAGAAAAGGAAGTCTACTAAAATTTTTGTCATCTACCTCTGAAAATGCCCCCCCCACAAAACCACAATTTAGCTGCCATCTAACTTGGGTTCTGGTATGGAAAAAACTCATTGATGGGAAACTGTTTTACCTTTCATTTTTATTATTTGCATTTTTTTTTTTCCTTCAGAGAGACACAGTAGTTCTCATCCAGGACAAAAACTGTCACTTTCTAAACCTTTCAAACTATTCCATTGGTGGGGTGAAATAACACAGAAGGGGCACTATTTGAAATGTAGTTAAAATTTAAAGGATCTCTAGGTTTCAGATAGTGTCAGGATCCTTGAAGTGTTCTTTTCTAAAATATATTGTAATCATGAGACGAGATTTTTATGGTGCCTCAGTCTGGCTCTGGAAATGCATGCTTCATTTTCCCCTCAGGGTTCAGGTGCTCAAATTCATATTTCCACCCACCAAAAACACCCACTGTGGTTTTGGCCTCCTGAATCTCCACCAGCCCTGGTGCAATTCTCCCACTCTGCAAAAAGAAACAAAAATTCAAGTGGATGCCCTCAGGGTGGGTGAGAGTTTATCTCTGTAAAAATGCTCTTTGAAAGTTCATCTCCAGGAAAATATAAGCACCAATCAGAAAGAAATTTAGACTTACTCAATGACACAACTAAAATTTGTGGCCAAAATGTAGCCCTGATCTGACTTCCACTGTGATCATTCACTTCAATTAAGCCATTCAAAATTAATTATGCCATGAAGGGATGGTTTAAACACAACCATCCCCAGGTTGGAATCTAAGGTCATGTTCATGCATGGTCATACCTTGATTTTCTAACTTGTCTTTGATAGGGGTTTAAAATACACCACGTGTGTCCTTAGGCATTCTCCTGATTAATACTGGTTAAAAAGAACCAACTCTTGATGAGTGTCACATGACAATGATAGCACATAGTTTATATTTCTGTTAATAAATAAAAATCTGTGAGTAACAGAAAATTTTAACTTCAGGTTTTAATAGAGAAGAAATACAATCTTGTAAGAAAAAAAATCAAAAATCATACTTTTAAGGCAAAATATCTAATAGTATTGCTGCTGTCCAAAATGAAGGCCGTTTTCCAGGCTGTTCAGAAAGTGAGCTGTAAAACTGACCAAAAACATTTTAAATCCCTGGCTCCATGGACCTCAAGGGTTTCTTGGCAGAGTGCTGAATGAAGAAAAGACCAACCCAGCAACTGTGAGAAACAAGAATTTTGTTTTCTTATATTGCTAAACAACATTGGCTTGGCTTTCTTCTGGTGCTGCAAAGAAGATGAAAACACTGTGGATAAAATCAGCTCTATGAAGTCTTCAAAAGGAATTTCTCATAGTCTTCCTTCTTTTCTTCTTTTTTTTTTACCCTAGCAAAGGTTACTGTACAGCTCGGATGAATAAATTTAAGTCCCAAGATCCAATATTACTTTAATGTCCTCATTAATTTAGCTGAGTAAGGCATTCAGCACAGGAATATGTTCAATTAATTCTTTTAGAGATATTTATATGCCTCAAAATGCAAGTTCGTGGGGGTTTTTCAGAGCACTGTAGATGTCTTTGTAAACAGAAATTGAGACAGAAGTTGTACACACCCAAGTTTCTTTGAAATTGTCATACTTATGGAATTTTTATAAATCTCAGGCTATAGTACAGAATAAGAGTGTTTAAAGTCATGTGGTATAAATTATTTTTTTAAAAAAATATTAGTATTAGTATTCCATCAAGCTATGAATTTGTCTTTTATTTACAGCTTGCAGATAACTCCAGAGATAACTTACCTGCCTCTCTGAATTCTTTCACAGAGAAACAAGTCAGCTTGTTTAGAGAACAGCCTAAAAAATTCTTTTCACTGCATTTTATTACAAAAACAAGCAAACAAAGAAAACCAGACAAAAAAATCAAAAACAAAACTCCCACACACAATCAAACAACTGAACTGTTCCAGTTATCAAAGTCCTGTGGAGGAACCACTTCATAAATTGAATACCAGCAGAGAGCATCAAAAAGAAAATAGAATTCAAGTAAACTACAGTCTGGAAAGAATAAATGCGGTGTATTATTTATACAAATTTCACTTTTATAAGAAAGAAGAGGTTTTCAAGCCCATTTAACTGGTTATAGAAATTTTACAGTTCTTTACTTTCATTGCAAACAATTTTATTCTTGAGTCTTACTATTCTTTTCAAATTCTCTGATGCAGTTTTAACAGAGGGCAAATCCTTGTTCATGTGAGATAGCCAAACATAACAAAAAATCACTGGATTTTGGGATATGTACTTTACAAATGTGGCCTTAATAGTTACATTTAGGCCTTTTCCACTGCTTTTTTAACAACATAATTGACAAATAACTTTGAAAAATTTACATTCCAGTAGGAGAAAATGTTCTATTTACAAGGATAAATAATGGGGACTGAAACTAAATATTTGGAAAATTGCATTATTTTTCAACTGTTTCTCAAAAAATTTTGCTGGCCAAATCAATGTCCTCTCTGTTAATCTTTCCTTTCACTAAGTAGCCTGGATGGAGTAAATTGAATATTCCAGGTCCATTATGCAAGTTGGCTCAATTAAATCCTAAGATGTTTTATGTATAGACACACTCTGAGTGTGAAATCAGAGAGGCTGAGGGATTCATAATTCTACATATGAATAATTAAACTCCCAAAATGGCAACATCCTCCAAGATGAATTCTTCTAAGGCCGAATTTTCAGATTTAAATTTGAAATAAAAGAAGACACATAAGAGCCTGTTATTGCAATGAATATAGAAACACACTTGGACACAAAGGACAGCAGAAATCAGCAATATTGCAACCAAGAGAACTGAAATTCAGGATTTGCAGTTATTCTTATTTCAATCTTTGCATAGCTCTGGATAGTAACAGTCAAATGTTCATTTTTCCTTATTGCTCACCTGACCTTTTCCATGAACTCCACACAGTAAGTGTTTGGGTTTGCAGCATGGATTGCAGAGAGTATTTGACTTCCATCACTGACAGCAGTTATCTCAAACTCATGTTTGCTGTGCAAATAGTGGGGAATACAAATTCACTTTTATAAACTTCCTGAGTCCGTTGTTTCAGATTCTCCTCCGCAGGAATTCTCAGAAATAATTCCTTTTTTTTTTTAATAACAGGAAATGGGATGGTGGCAGATAAAGATCTTTGGAAGCTATTTGATTTTAAAAACAGAACATTGTGGCATGTTTCTCAATAGCTGTGTTTTCTCTCACAATGCATTACAATGGCTATGCATATAATGAGTTTTTCCTACAGTTAAAGTTGTTAAACAGAATTTAAACTGCTTTTCTAACTTGAATAGACTTTTTGTAGATAATTATGTAATCTTATAGGAATCAGACTAGAAAGAAGGAGGGAAACACTGCACTGATACAATCCAAATAATCCCCAACTAATAACAAGTAAAACAAATGAATTTTAATACCACATTATTATAGTAAGCAGTGGAGAACTTTAAACATATGAATATAATATAATAACTGAATAGAATATAGAATATAATAGAATAACTGACACCAAGGTGACAAAAAGTTAATGACTTTTGACAGCTCATAGTGTAATTAAAGATGCCATAGAATTTTTGAGTCTTTTAAGTCTCTAGCAGAAAGATTAATTTAAAGATTACCGTAGTAAGTGCAAAAACAGATTTTTTCAAATCTGTTTTATTTGGGCCTTTTAGGAAAACATGTTGTTCTCAGGGACAGTACAAGGACATATGTTATATAGACATACATCTTCAGACTTAATGAGAACTCCTCTTAAATTTGCTGCATAGCAATGAGGAAAAAGAGCAAAAAAATTTATCCAGCCTATGGCCAAGAAACTGCAACTACAAATCAAAGCTGAACTGGTATGCAGTAAGAAACAGAGTCATCATTAAGTTACAGAGACTAATAAATCAAATCAGACACACCTACACATTTGCATTGACTTACAGAGGAAAAATAAAACAATATTGCTGAAAAGAGAGATTTTTTGCTTCTGGTTCTTCAACAAATTTGATCCTCTCTTCAATTCCTCCTCCTTTCAAAAATTCAAATCCCAGCTTGAGGAAAAACTGAGGAATTTGATGCAGAAATTGAGACATGCAGAACAGGAGTGAAAAAGTGTCACTTCTTTTGCAAAGAAGATCATGCATTAGAAAAGGTAGCAATCAATATTTCCTATTTCTCTTCAATAAAAACTATTCTCTCTGAAGGGTTACTGTCACTGAGAAAAAATAAGGGTTCAGATTCCTGTGATGAGGCATGAGTCAAACACGACTTATTCCTCTCTAAAGTCCAAATTTGCACAAGGTAGGCTGCAGCAGAGCAGAGCTGTGAATATCAGTGCTTCAGACAATGTTGAATTAATTTATTTACCTCTCCAGCAAAGTTTATAAATGTGAGCTCTGTAGGGCACAGCCTTACCCATGCCAGCCTGTGTCATGACATTGGGCTGTGCCACCACCACCCCAATGATCTGGGGTAAGATTTCATACAACAAAAGGAAATCTAAACCCATCCAGCCTCTACAACACAAATTTTTCCATAGGCCACGGAAAATATGAGTTTTTCAGATAGCCAACATAGGTTTCCTTTCAAAGCCTAATGAATTAAACAATGGCAGCAAGGATATTTCGCCCCACACAATAACATCCAGTTCCAGAACATTAATCTCTGAGAGATGAAACTCAGGTTTCCAGAGTGTGCAGTGGGTTTGGGAGCAGCAAAATCCTCTCCAGGAGAACTACAAGACAGGAGGACAAAGTGAGTTGTCCAGATTTCTGTAAATAGTCTTAGCTGCCTTAGAAAGGAAACAGAAAGCTAAGAGCTTTAAATTGAAACTGCCATGCTTGTGGAGTGAATTAATATGGATAAAAAAGGGTTTAAAACTGATTAAAGGGCATCATTCATATTGTGGAATTACTTTCTTCTATCTCTACTTTATTTCCTCCTTGATAAGCAAATTTGTTTCTCCACAGTAATCTTTTTCAAATGCAACCTCAGTTCCTTAGCTTTCCTTCTCAGCATAGAGAGTTTAGAGAGTTTATTTCTTTTTTTCTAAGGGTATTCAGGGTATTTTCTAAGAATATTCAGGATAACAGCTTGACTTCTGCAAGCCTATCCTATAGGAATCAGATTTGATGTCCGTGGGAGCCATTCCTTAAAACTGTGTTAGAGAACAGACAGCATGCTTCAATAATCTTTGAAAAAAATCACAGGGAAAAGTAAACACACTAAATAATTTTTGGACAACACAAAGCAGCAATTTTTAGGCAATGTTAGTAAAACTGAGGCATCAAGGGAAAAGTTATTTTAGAATATTCTCCCCTTTTGTTCTTCCCTTCCCCCCCTTGTCCCTTCTTTTTTATTTTTTCTTTTTTCTTTTTTCTTTTTTTTTTCCTCTGGGAGTAATTTAAAGATTCCATTCAATTTTTAAGTGAAACAGTAAATTATGTTCTGGCTGAATTCAACTGTAAAAGGCAAGTCAAATGAGCGCATTTTAAGAGGAACAATTTCAAATTTGTCTGTATTACTACCTCACTGCTTACTCCAGTAAGTTTTTTTGAAAGAATATACACTAATATGAAGAATGTACAAAATAATAGAATATCAGGGTATAGAGAGATGTGTTAATGTCTCAATGATCCTCTGCCACTCTCACATGTGATAATCAACTTTCAGCCTTTTGATCTTCCTATTTACTTCAGAAGTTCATTACAATTTAGAAGGAAATGTAGAACATAGTAGCTATGCAACTAAAAATCAGAGATTCAGAAACTGATGCATATTTAAAACTGTCTTAAAGCAGTTGAAACAGCCTAAAAAAATCATAGAAATTTAACATGTTTTTTCCTAATCTCTGATACATAATTTGGCATCATCTGTCTACTACCTTAGATGCAAGGGATCCTTTGTAGGATTTTATGTCTGTTAGGGATGTGGAATAGCAGGGTTTATTTGAAGTCACCACACACCCTGTGATTTAAAGACTCACCTAAAATTTATTGATGATTTTGTTGTGCAGTCAAGTCCATTACAGGGAACTGAACCTACAATTCAAAACCCTGCCTGGCCTGTGCACTCTCCTCATCTTCAAATAATGCCATTTAGGTTACTTCTGAGCAAAGTCCTTGTCTTCCAAGATAGATGTGGAATAATTAATTCAGCTCTGCCTGAAAAGCCCAGGTTAAGTGAGAGAAAATGATGAAATGACACAGAAAAAAACCTCCATATTTTCTATCGTGTCATTTTGATAAATAATCCATAAAATAAACATGAGACCTTGTAAGGGTTGTGTGACACAAGAAGAATAGAATTAATTTTTTTGCTCTGTAAATAACTTTGCATAATCAGAGTTTAAAAAAAAATAAGGAAATGTCAATTTGGGAAAAACAAATAATCATTCTATATGTCAGAGCCTTTATTGCTACAATCTTAGTGGCTCAAAAAGTAACTGAGGAGAAAAAACTACACAGATGAAATTATATGTCTGAAGAGATTAGGTCATTTTAACAATTTTACGACATTTTATTGCAAGACATTTATTCTGGATGACTTAGGACGAATCATTAAAAATCAGTGCTGAATTCTGCTCTCCTAATTTCCAGATTATACAGCAGGTGGTGGGGATGGGGAGGAACAAGGAGAACAATATTATGCATGAAATGTACTGTGAAGTTTTGCATGCTTATGAAATGAATTGGTGACATTTCCTGCAAGACTATGGTAGGAAATATAGATAATACTTTAGAAGTGTTGCTTCAGCACTTGGACAAAAAGTCAATATGGGTGTAGATCTCTGTCTTTATTTTTATTTTTACCTTTTATTTTTTATTTATTTTATTTATTACCTTTTATTTATTTTTTTATCTTTTTTTTTTTTAACCTTTTGCAGTTTTACTTGTTTTCAAGACCTGTTTAGAAGAATCTAAAAAAACAATAGGACACCAAGAAAAAGGGGGCCAGACAGCTGTGTTTGACAAACAACTCAGCTCTGAAAAAAACACTGCTGATGATCAGTTCCAGCCATTGGCTCCCTGACATTTCTAATCTGATTTCTTCTAGAGATGGCATCTCGAGCAGCAATCAGCCTAGTCCTGCCTCAGAAATGAAGCAACAGCAGAAAAAACCCCTATAACTGCATCCAACAGCACATGTGTCAATTTCTGTGTATGTGAGAGGAGAGGTTTGACTTTTCTTTTTTGTTAAACAGCAACACCAAAACGCCATTGTGCCCAGAATGCATTAAAAAGGCATTTAAAGAAGGATGTGCATCCTTGGTGGGCTCCCAGGAACCTCTGGACAGTGCAATTATCATGTGCACAAGATGGCCAGAAACACCATTTATCTGCTCACTTTTGCACAGCCTCTCAGTTTTTTTGCCTCCCAGGCAGCATCCCTTGCTCGGGTTGCATCATGCCTTTGTAATTCCCCCAGATGCAACAAGTTCCATTTCTATAATTAATAAGTGGCAATTGCTAGACAAACACACGCTCTGGATGGAATCATTGTTTCATTTGGAAGTGTGCTGAAGCAATTAGGACTCTCTCTGTCCCTGGGCAGTGTGATTGTAATAGCATAGCTTGCTGTGGTAAATTAATAGCTGATTATCTTTGTCCTGAAACTTTGTGGGACAGTGCTCTGGATCCATCAAAAAGTCCCTCTGGTATTCCTGATTTACTGCTCCTGAGTACAATCTAGACTTATTTTAAGGCTTTTTTTCTCTAGTATTTAAATGTTCTTCCCATTGTCTTCAGCTGTGAAGGAAATGCAGAAGACCCAGCTAACAAGGCACAAGGTTAAAATCTGTGATAAAGAAAAAAAAAATATTTCCATAGGAATCTTTCCTCGTGAATACTAATTGGCAATGAAAAAGGAAAAAGATACTTTGTTTCAAATAGCAGACCGAGTTGATATTGCTGTGTTAATTTTTCCAATTGAAAATGGTCCAATATTCATTAATAGGGTTAACAGGAAGGGGTTGTATTTCACAGTCAGTTAGGAACCTGCTGCCTGGGTTCAGTTTTTGTACAGAAATATCTGCCACCCAAACCTGAATTTACTTAGCCTACTTTTCCAGGTTAAACTGAGAGGGAAAAAAAAAATCATTAGTCTGTTAGTAACATAATTGCACTACTTTACCACAAAAGCAATACTAATAAAATAGTAAACACAATGGCACTGCTGCACAATGACTCTCCTTCTCATTTCTTGTATATTGAAAATATTTAGTTTAGGGAAGTTTCTTACTACTGCCAGAGGAAGATCTATGAACAGTGGAACTCTGTTATCCTTTATTTTCCCCTAAGGCTTTTTTTATTTTGGACAACTTAATTCATATTTTTAAAAAATGAAATCAAAACCCACACATATGAATAAGGTTAACTCCCATTAGCCACATCTCCTAAGTAAATAAATTATGGGATTCTTCCCAGTAGAAATTCTCAGATGTCGCATTTTGAAAGCGTCTGAAACAAAATTAATTGGCACCTAGGAAAAATTTGCAACTGAATAGGGGCTTCTAACTCTTCCTCTATTTTAAGTCATCTGGTTAATGACACTTGCTCAATCATTTCTTGCTTCTGAAAATGTGGCCTCTGCAGTTCAGAGGAGATTCAGCAATGAAAGGCTGTGAGCTGCTTCTGGTAATTCCTGCCCCATCTGTAACCAATTTCACAAGCAAACAAAAATTCCCTCTCCACAGGGGATGGAAAGCAGCGTGTGTGTATTTATATGTTTCTATTATGGATCCTATTGCAATTTCAATATCTGAAGCTCACTGTTCCTCTACCTTCTCTCTAAGTGATTTGGAAGGTGTGAAGAGACAATAGCAACCAATTTACATAACAGCAACCAACAAACTGAATTCCAACAGCTGACTGAAACAGTTATGAAAACCCCACTAAATGCAAAAAAAATTATAATTATATAAAGCTTAGAAATCCATGTTAATAGTGAATCAGTGGGGATTTACATTAATTTGGTTAAATCTCCAAACTACTTCACAGCTTTTTTTTTTTTGTTGTTGTTGTTTCCCTTTTTAGCTGGATTTCCTACTCCTAATCTAAGAACCAAGACATTTTAAGAAGTTTCTTCCTAATCCCTGTGGGTTTTTTTTCTGGAAATTAAACCAGTCCAGCATTTCTGGAGCATTGGATGCCCCTCTTCAGCTGCTGCCCATCCCAGCCTGGCCAAGGATTCCTGGACTTCTCTCCTCAACTCTGAGCACCTCTGATGTACCTCAGCTCTGGAGCAGCTCCATAAAAATCTAATTTTCACCCTGAAAGCTGAATTTACTGCAGTAATTTCCAAAGTAACTGCCCAACAAGGTGCAAACCATTTTGTCCAAGACAAAAATGTGGGATAAGACCCTTGCTCATCCAAATCTGAGAAGCAGCTGGGCAAACACCTACAAGCAAATACCACTGATCTCTTGGGAATCCAGATGGGAAATCTGACACCTACAAATAGGATCTTTTTCCTAGGATCCAGCTTATTTTAAGCCACTTCAGAGAAATGGCAAGACAGATGTTCAAGATGTTATCATCTTTCATAAACAGGCTTAAGATGTTTAAATTTCTGCATATGTGCACCAAATCACATAAAGATTTCTGTGTTTTATTCAGATGTTTAACTCAAAATTAATTCTTCAGTAATTGCTCTACTGAAGTGAATTAAGTGAATGAAATCTGGATGCCATTAAAGTACACTGGAAAACTTTTTGAATGCCAGCTCTATAAAATATGTTTAGTAAATAATCAAGTAAACATTTCATTCATACTTAGTCCTTTCCTGTGTATTGATATAATTATTAGTTAAATATATATACTTAGTCTTTTCCTGTGCATTGATATAGTCAAACCTCCATGGAGGTTAATGACAAAATACTTTCATTCACCAGTAATTCAAATACATTTATTTATATGCTATTATGTATATATTTTTATTAATAAATCTAATAAACTACATGCCAGTTATCAATGAAAGTATCCTTATTATATCAAACTCCTTTCCTACTTTCACTGCCTTTGCCTTTATTGACTCAAAGATATAAAAATATTTCTACTGGATCTCTCCCCACCAGGCCCCAAACTTCCTGGATGACCTGCAACAAAGAAAAATGTGCAGCCTTTTATATTTATTTATATTTATATTTATATTTATATTTATATTTATATTTATATTTATATTTATATTTATATTTATTTTTATTTTTA
>WBND01000975.1:279437-300181 GCA_013398595.1 Tychaedon coryphoeus
CTTTTTAGATGCTAAAGAGCAGATAAACATGAACAACAATTAGGTGGGAATGAGGAGTATCTGTGGAAATTAGGGATAAAGAGATTAAAGATGGTTTGAATATGAAAAAAAAAATCTCCTTATGTACTTAGAAAGGAAGTTAAAAGAAAATAAAAAAAAAAGTCTGCTCAAAAAAATTAAAAATAGATTAATTATGATCATATTTGGAATTGCAATTAACAAAATGCCCTAAAATTTCCATCAAATGTTGACAAGTTCTCTTCCAATGAAATGGTGAATGATTCTGCTAAAGATGAGCAATTTGGAAAATGTAGAAGTTAAATGTAGGGTTGTACAGTTCCTAAACAGAGACAATGACAGAACCTAAGTGTAAATATACCTGAATTTCTGTCTGGATTTCCTCCCTGTAAGAGTTCTAGACCTGCCTACAAGGATGGCAAAGCTCATCTATTTCATTTACACCTGTCATTGTATAAAGTGGCAGAGAGTAGAAATATCAACTTTTTAACTGCCTTATATAAGAGAAGTACCAAATATTGAAAGGGTGTCTGGGTTTCTTTATTCTGTTTTGATTTGGGGTTTGTTTTCTGTTTAAAACTTGCCCTAATAGGCTGTTAGAAAATTAAATAAATTACAGGCATAAATAAATGTTAGAAAATTAATTTTCATTTTCTTCATAACAAGAAAGATCTTCACCAGAAAACAGAGGAAGACGAGCTAAAACCATCAAAGAGTATTTGATCTCCTCCTAACATATTTTTTTGAGGAGTTTTCTTCAAAGTTAACAGCTGGAGCCACTTAGAATGACTTGACACTTGTATATTATGCATATACATATATGCATAATATGCATATACTTGCAATTATGTATATTTTTGTAAGAAATTCTGAAGCAGGCTATTCTATTGCCAATTATAAATTTAATATAAATAAACACATTGCAGCAGGATGACCCCAGCTAAGAGGGAGAAAGGGAATATGACAAACTTACAGACCTTTATGCCTTCCAAAGCAGTCCTACCATGACTATTAATGACAGCAGAAAATTATCATTGTAGTCACTACCACTGAAGCTATCTTAAATATCACATTAGCCTCAGTAAGACCAAGGACTTAATTTGTTGCTTTTTGAAGAAGGAATACCTGAGGTGGCAGCAGAAGAGAATTGAAGTGCAGTGGGGAAAATGTTCAGTACTGCAACATAAGAGCAAATGGTACCTAAACATAGATTTACAAGCATGTTTAGTGTGGAAAATACACCACACTTACCTTATGTTTATTTTAATAAAGTATCATACGGATAAAGCACACAGGGTAAAAAATATCAATATTTATTTAAGAACTTTCCCACCCACCTGTATCCCTCACAAAGCACCCCTCTGCAGTGCTGGCACGTAAATTTCAGAGTAAATGTCTGCACACCATAGCCTGCAAATGGTGATAACAAAATATTCAATCTGCTCTGAAGGCAGGGGGTTAGCACAATGGCATCTGCTCTTATATCTATTCTCACTGTCAGCATGCAAAATGCAAAGAAACCAGGAGACTGGAAAAAAAAAAATCTGGTGTGTTTAGTACAAACAACAAATACTATAAGGAAACGATATCTCCTAATTTATTATCATGCTGGGATCTGTTCCCTTTGTGTTTATAAATGAATTTGGTTTGTAAGTGAGAACAGATTGCCTGGCTGTTTTGAGATAGAAATAAACAGATGCTGAACTCTTATGAGTGATAGGAAGAAATTCCTAAGAAATAGCTTGTCTTAGATCAATGACTCAACATATTTGTTTATAATGCCTACATCAGTGAACAAGGGAAGGGCTGCAGATGTCATTTATCTGGATTTCTGTCCCCCACAACATCCTTTCCTCTAAATTGGAGAGATATGGGTTTGATGGGTGGACATTTATATGGATAAGAAAGTGGCTGGATGGTCCCATCCAGAGGGTGGTGACCAGTGGGTGAGAGCACTGATGGATAAGCTCCACAGTCTTAATAGATACTTTTTATAAAAAAGAAATAGGAAGATAAATAAAGATTTTTCTTCTGTAATAACAAGAGGGCACTTCAAGGAGCATTTCACTTAAAAACTGAGGGCCATTGCACTCTGCTAGAAAGCTGAAGTGCTGTTCAAAGAAAATTTACCTGAACTGTTAGTTGTAGACCATGCCTAGAGGCAATATTTTTTGTTAGCTTTTTCTTGTGAAGTGTTATGGCATAACGACCAAGCATGAGGAAAAACAAAAAAAGAGAAAAAAATTTAAAAAAAATTAAAAAAAAAAAGTAAAACAAAAAGGCAAAAAATTAAAGTTGCCAGCTACATGTAGAAAAAACAAATATTAAATATATATTTTATTATATTTTCCAAGGTAACTATTTTTTTTTCTAACCAGTGCAGAATTTTCACACAGGTTCATTCAGCTGGTATGCACTACAAGATTGGTTTTCTTTTAATAAATAATCCCACTTCTTCAACAAGGAGACAGGAACCTGAAGAGGAATGATACAATTAGAACACTTTCACATGAGCCATTATTAAGAGTTCTACAAATTTTGTCATGAAGTGATGCTACTGTGCAAAAGATAAATACCAGAAGAAATCTTATTTTCATTCAAGAGAGCTTGCAGCTAACTTCCACAGGAAAAACAAAACAAAACAAAACAAAACAAAACAAAAAAAAATCCAAGAGAATTTGATGGATCAGCATTGTGAAGGGAATCCTTTTCTCCTTACTTATTCTCTGTAGGTATTTTTACCTGTAAGTTAAAATATAAAAATAAATCTCAGCCTGAGCAGAATGAATCTCACATTCCCCCCCAGTCAATCTTACACCCCCAGAGCGAATGCTAAATATTTTAAGCAGAAATAAATGAATTTTGCCACATTTCCAAGCCCTTCTTTCCCTTGCAGCCAGCAGAGCAGTTCAGTGCACTGTACTTTCTGCTTCACTGACCCTCTGTGCCCTGTGTTTCAGGCCCTGCTTGAGGCATGGCTTAAATTTTTGATGAGGAGGAGTTGGTGTCTGGATCTCAACAGCTCTGACTCTGGGGTTAAGGCAGTAAGTAATAAAGAAAGGAAAGTACCTGTATTACACTCAAAAATTAGTCATCCTTGCATTGCTGAAATTTGTTTTAATGATTCAGAGGCGTTAAGGATTCCAGGAATCTGAGTGGAAAGAAAATTATTTGTATTTTTATGTAGCTCTTGATGGTATTATTGGACTTGACTGAAGTATGAACCAGGTATTTTTAAAACCTGAGTATTATTATAGCTTAGCCACAGAAACTGAGATGTGTAGAGAGCTATTAATGGAGAGTGTAAAGTTAATGCTGTTGCACATCAGATGAGGAGATTTTGTCATCTGGCAACCTGAATAGAAATGGCTCATTGCAGTGAATCACCACGGGGGGAGAGATTTGTTTAAGAGAAAAAGAAGCAGAAGGGAAACAACTGAGCAGAAGGAAAGAAGGTAGCAGAACATTGTCAGAAAAAGAACAATTCAGAAAAACAAGGTGGATTTATGGACACTTTTGGAAAAATTGCTGTGCTCCTCCTGCCATATGGACTGGAATTTTTCCATCTGCCAAGGGCTGGATCCAGAAGAGGATTTTTGCTACTTCTTCATGGAGTGATGGAGCAAGTGGGAAAAAGAAAACAAAACCAAAAACAAACAAACACAAAAAAAACCAAAAAAGCTACAGGAAGTGAAAATTACTCAGAGATTTTGTCCTGATGCCATCATCATGGCAGACCCAAAGATGGTTTAGGATCCTCTGCATATTCATTTTCCATCCCTCCCAGCCCTGTGGAAAGGATCTTTCCCATGCTGGCTTCTTGCACCTATTTGAAGGAGCCTGGGAAACCAATGGCAGCTTATTTATGTATTTCCTAAACTGGCTTTTAATGATGGTGTTAGCACACACATTGGTGTGTATAGAGGGCATGTAAAACACAGCAGAAACACTTAAATAATTAAAAAACATGACATAAATGAATTTTTTCTTAAATTCTCTGTGCAACTGTAGTGAGGAGAACTTAATTAAGCTAAGTCTTGTCTCTATTAAAAATGAAGTTCAGATCAAGACATTGCAGTAAGTACAATTAACACTGCTACAGCACAGAAAATTATAGAGAAATGAACATATCTTGATGAATTCACTTTCATGTTACGCACAAAACATGTTTCCTCACTGGTTAATGATTAAGCTATCCTATAACAAAAAGCACTAAATAATATATTTTAAAATACAGTAAAATATCCTATATTTTTCTTTGTAATTAGAGTTGAATGGTGCTCCTAATTTTTATGGCAAACTGTTTATATTAAGAATGAACCTATGCACAAAAATATTTATGTGGAAAATGCAGACAGAAAAAAAAAAGGTTCAGGTTGAACTCAACCTTTCCTATGTGTTAAATGCTGCATTACATTTTTGAATGCTTTCATCTCAGTAAAGTGAGGAAGTGTTTCTTCTTTATGGCATTTTTCTCACCAAAGCCACTCTGTAAAAAAAAAATTTAAATCTCACAGCAAAGGGTCTGTCCTCACAGAAAGTTCATGACTTCCCCCTATTTTTATCTCATCATGCAACAGAAAATAAAACAGGGCTTTCCCTTTTCCTCTCACCTCCTCCTATGAGAAAAGGAGGAATTTTGTCCCACGCCCAAGTCTGAGACCTCCCCAAGCTCTGTGCTCAGCTCAGCCTCCTTTTAGGAGGCAGAAAGGAATTTGGGATGGATCTCCTGAATGGGATTTGGCACAGGTATATGGGGCTACCCTTTTTAATAGATACTCTCAAAGATATTTACATATCTATTTGACTATATCTATTTTATATATCTATTTGACTGCTCTGGGTTCTTTAAATCCACTTTACCTGGAACTGAAAGCCACTGCAGAACTTCACCAAAACACCAAACCTCTGCAGGGAAGGTTCCATGGAGACATTTAGACACATCACACACACACACATGGAGGTATTTCCTTCATTTTTATTTTGGCCTGATTTATCACCAAGCAGAATTTCCTTCTCCCCTCCAGCCTCCACAGAGCTGACACAATTTTTTTCTCCTCTGCCTCGTGGTATGACAAGCAGGAGGATTAATGACAGAGAACAAAAGTCCTTTTGCTGTTTAGCTGATAACTCCATCACAGCAAACTGTGTGTAAATCAATAACTCTGCCCTGCAGTGCCAGGGAACAGCTTGTCTGTGGGGCTCTGACATGGTTGAAACTCTGGTTATATTTCCTCCCAGCTGGCCTGAACACATTTATTCAGTGTGGGTCAGCAGGGACAAATATAATGACTACTGTGAGGAAACAGCCCCTCCTCAACACCTGCATATTATTTGCATCAATTTCATTTTAGCATCCTGTTGAAGCTAGATCAACAGGCTTTTTTGAACTTTCTTTTTTTTCCCAATTGCTTTCTCAGCCAGCTACAGATAATGCAGCTCAAAATTCTTTCAGATTAAAATGGTAGGGTAATACATATCTTGTACTTGTAGGGTGATCGATGTTTAAATTATCAATCTGATAAAAGCTAGGGGTAAAAACTGTGATAAAAGGTAGATTTGCACACTTGCTTTGTACTTATTCTGTGCATACTTGTAATTATCTGAGCAGTCAATAAAATGAAACATTAGCTTTTTGTCAATCAATGGACTAAAATGATATCCATATATTTTTTCTGTCAAAATTAATACACTTATTTCATTAATCCAAAATGTCCCTCCTTAGCTCTCAGAATACTGTCTATATACACTGCATTTAAAATTAAGTAAATACATCTGAATATCTTTGTCTCACATACTTTTTTCCCCTGCAATTGCTGTTATATAGCAAAACATTAAAATAATGAAACCCTTATTTGTTTGAAGTGCCTTGCTGCGTGGGAACTGCAGGTAGGAATAATTTCTGTAGAGATAGAAACACCAACATGGTGTTACTGGCCCTGGGCTCTCTTTAACAAGTGTAGTACCACTAAACACCTACTGAGCCTGTCCCCTTCAGAGATGAATTTGAGCAGAAATTTAAAACCTGATGGGCACAGAAAGCTGCTTGGAGCATGGAGATGGTGAGAAATAATCTTGTCAATCACTCTCATAGTTTCCCACTTAACTGACACACATCTGTATTAACACATGTTTGTTTTGTTTTGTTTTTTCTCCCAGGTTTGAGTAATCTATCCAGGGGGAATTAAAGACTGAAAGGAAAAAAAAAAAAAGGTAAAAGGCAGGCTGCTGTCACTGACTGGTTTATTGCCATATGAGCATCAATCCTTTGCTCAGGGCAGTGCCTGGGGTTACAAGTGCTACTGATATTTGCCAAAATGTGTTTTCTCTTCTCACCTGTATCTCCACTCTGTCTCTGCCCGAAATAATGATCCAAGTGTTTTGCTGCCATTGAAACAGTGCACAAGGCTGCTGGGGAAAGTGCTGCTCTCACAGCAGTGCCTTGATGAAGTCTGCTCCCAAATGGGTTATTACTGCAGCTGGGGTGAGAATCATGGCTAGGACCCATTTCTTTCCAAACAGAAAACAGAAAAGGGCTTTCAGAGCATTAATAAGATGCCCAGGTCCCTCCTGGTGACCCCTGCTGAAAGATGGGATGCCTCAAAGGGTGATCATTTTCTCTTGTACATCTTCCTATTTCACTGAGACCTTTTTTTTTCAGTCCCCTGTGAATGTAAAGAACAAATGGTTAAACACAAAAAAAAAACAAACACCCAAAACACCAAAATATGAAATTTTTGAGAATGAACCACACTGATGCTCTTCATTAAAAAACTGCATAACTGCCAGGTGAGACAAAGAGAAGCCAGAAAACAGCTCTGATCACAGATGCCATTTAACAAATCTTCCTTTCATCTGTCTGAGTATTTACCTAAGTCTTCAGTGACCTGAGTGTGGTTGAGCAGCATGGGCTAAGGGTAAGGAAAGACAGAAAAACAAGATTGGGACAGAACTTTGCACTTATTTCGTTCTCATTTAAACACAGGGAAGGATTTTATTTCAGTTGGTTTTGCTTTCTGAGCAATAATTTTTAAAGCTTTATAGTGAAATGATACATGAAAGCAGAACACAATCACTGTTTTAGCAGTATTAGCTCCTCAATGATTAAATGGTAAACCAACAACAATAAATACAAGAACAACAAAGAAAGTTTGGGCATTTAATAACCACAGGTACAAGCATCAAGTCAGGAGAATAGTAGATCTGAGTACATCAAGAACCAAATCTTGGTTTATTTGTGGAAGTTTGCTCCCAATTAGGCTGTTATTGCAGTTGGAATGATGATATTCATTACTAGGACCCCTTCCTTTCCAAACAGGTTTTTATGACAGGAAATCAAAAAGACATTTCACAGTGTTAATAAGATGGCAATATCCCTCTTGATGACCCACAAGTACACCAATTTAATTGTATAAATACAACTCAACACAGTTAAAATGATACCTAAGACTGAAGGAAAAAAAATCACACATTCCACTTCTCTATTGAAAAAAGAGTATTTAAACAGATGTATTTGGTAGAAAAAGGAATGTACTAACTCAGATTATTCTAAAATCAGGAGCTAAAATGTGTGTTTATCAAAACTGTGACTCTTGTTCCATAATGAATGCAGAAAAATTAACAGTGGCACATTAAATGGAAAACTTCAAGGAGTGAGAGCAAGAACCAGCTGTATTTTGATTAAAAAAAAAAAAGATAAAGTGTTTGACACCTCAAGATGTCATTTCCAAGGAGGGAATAGTTGATGTGGCTACAGCAAGAACCATGAGATTAAGATCCCAGGTTTATTGCAAATTTCAGTGGAGACAAGCAAGCCCCCATGCCTGGACTGTAACAAGCTTAATTTTGTGAGTAGAGGAGCAATCTGAATGGATTTACATAACAGAAAGCAAGGATGGGAATGAAATTAAGCATTTTAGCAGGACTAGGTGATCAGGATGCTGGAAATAGACTCAGTGATAAGGACTCTGCAAATAAAATCAGCAGGGATTTACAGCCTTCCAGCTAAAATTGCAATTTCTCACCAGGCATGCTGTGCATGGCTCCAGGAGCTTCCAGGTAAATCTCCTTCAGCCACCTGGTCTGTTCTGCTCTAAGAGCACCTTTAAAAATAAAAAAAAAAACAATCAAAAAACCAACGACAACAACAAAAAAACCCAAACAAATACACCAACAGCCAAAAAAACCCAAAAAAAACCACCCACAAGGCAATTCAGGTATACCCATATTGGTTGAAATTCAAGAAAATAATCATCTTGTAATACATAGAGAAAAGACAGAAAACTCAAAAAGAATGGATTAGCTTCAATGCTGGGGCTAGTAGAAATATCTGTCCAAGCATGGCTATATAGCTGCCATCTAAGCAAGGAATTTTTAACACATGCATATCTAGCTTTTACATATTTTATTTTGAATATATATGTGTGTATATATATGTACGTATGTATATGTATATATGTATATATATATGTAATATTTATTATATTCAATCTATTTATTACATATGTATAATATATGTATTATAATATATATATACATACTATTATATGTAATTTATATCTTACAATATATATTAATATTATACAATAAACCTGTCAGTTTTATTTCAGTATTTTTAAACAAGCCAATTTTGTTATGATATATAATATCTCAGTACTATGAGTTCTGATTATTTCCTTTGAAGCTCTTGGCACCTGCTGATTTCAGAATTGGAGGCACTATGAAGGGAATAGAATTGTCAGCCACGATAAAATTATGTTAAGTAAGAAGGGAAATATTTTTTTTAGAGAAAGCTTTGCTCTCATAAAATGAGACATGCATAGTTTTAAAGGATCATGTGCATCCTGGAAGGTAACTAATAACTAACTAATATTTCTGAAGTTTAGAAATTATTAGTTTTAGGTATCCCTTATGAGCCCACACAAAAAGAAGATGAAATACAAACGTAATTTATGTAGGCACCTCAGTTCAGGTTTCTGGAAATTCCTTATTCCATTAGGATGCTCAGAGCTTAGAGCAGTCATGAGCAGAGTCAGTGCACAACAGCATTTGGACTGATCAGAGCTTAGACAGAAGAAAAAAGATAACTTATTTGAACTCCTGATATTAATAGGCCAAATGTACTGAGAATGTAAACAAATTAAATTCAATTAATGACCTATTAGTGGGCACAATTCTTTACAGTTTCATATTTAAGGGGTTTGATGTATAAAACTAACAATTTATGAGTCACTATGTAAGACAAATAAAACAGCAATTATGCTGAAATGTCACCTATTACATAATATAAATACTATCAAATGCCAATAACTCATCTATAGGGAGAAAATATCACTCTCTTAGGTGCAGAGGGAATTTGTTGAACTTCCCACACAGTTTCTTCAAATTGCTTGTTTGGAATTTTTTTTTTTTTTTTAATCCTAATATGACCATATGTAATGTAATAATGTAATGAAAATGCCACTATTTCTTATTAATAATTAACAAGATTCTAACAGTCAAGGTTAATTATAAATCATGGCTTAAATTATCTGTCTTCCAAGAACTCCCCTACCCAAACATGCCAGAGCTGGAGCTGATCAAAGAAACTTCAGGAGAATTTTGTTCCATCAAAGCTCTCTGTTCTAAACACTTGAAGTGTACTTTAGGTTCTTAGGGGATTTCAGGATAATTTTAGTTTAGATTGCATTTAGGAAGTGAAATTGAGGGAATATGAAATCCCTTCCACAGAAATATTTTAATATTGCCTCTCCTTTTTGACACTCTCCTTTTGAAATAAGTTCCACTTTTATATTTTCTAATGGCATGTAGATCAAAAAGGAAACTTAAATTAGAAATAAGGTTATTTGGACAGAATGCTTTAGAAGAAAAAAAAAAACTCCTTTTGGAAAATTAAGAATGGTGCTGTAAGACAAATGGGGTTAGACTGGAAGAAAGTATATGGCATGCACAAATTCTTCCATTAATTAATTCCTGTGGCTCCACAGAAATCACCCATCCATGAGGGGAAGGTTCCCCATCCCAAGGGAAAATTTAGGGGACAGCCATGCAGCAATCCACCTCCCATCACTGCAGAGATTGTTGGGTTTCTCTGCAAGTTCTCTGCTCAGTTTTAATAAATCCAGTAAAGTATTAAGCAGCCAAAGCCACTTTAGTGCTGCATTAAATTAGCTCTGCATTACAATGGAACTCTTATGGCTGCTCCTGTGACACTGAAATTAACTTTGAATTATTCAAATTAATCATTTTTCCATGGTGCAGCCACACTGGAGTGAATTGAGGAGACACTCAGAAAAATAAATAATTTCCATTGTATGTTGAGTAGAGTTAGTGTATTGAGTTTTCAAGCAATTTTTCCATTTCTGTAGATTTTTGTAAGTCTACATCACTCAGGTACATGACTATTTGAAGCTGAACAAGAGCCTTGTTTTTCACAAATCCTTAGCAATGGTTTGACCTGCCCTTTTTCTTTTATTTACCTTCTAAGAGTTATTTTAAATTATCTTTTCACCAGTTTGTTGATCTCCTCCTACAACAGCTATCCTGCTTACATTTAAGGAGTGCAGACAACTACCTCAGAAAACAAAATCTGGTTTCTCTGATGTGTCATGCAGGCAAACATTTCCACATCAAGATGCCACTCTGGAGCAGCTCTGAAGAGAAAAGCAGTGGGATGAGTATTTTAGAAGGTTTATTCTACTTCTGCTCTACCTAATTCCTTAAATGCTGCATTTCAGACCTGAGTAGCACATGCAATTATGTTTCTTTTGTCTCCTCAGTGTGAATTTATATCAAATTTTATTTCAAGGCAGGGATATCCTTTAGGTTTATACAGATAAGTGCAGAATCATAGGAGAAGCTTCTTTGCAATGTCAACGTGGTTTTCAAACACGGCAGGAATTGTTTTCTGGAGATTCCCTGGAAGAGCTGGAGCACACTTTAAATGAGAAAGCTGTGCCTAAACTTGTGTCTAAAATTGATATTGTCCTGTCTCAGGTGTAGCCTTGCTGCTCTCACAGTTCAGAGTTAAATCTGAGTTGTTCCCAAAAGGACCTAACTCGATGATGGCTTTTCTTCCTTTCTGTGTATCCTTCAAAGGCAAAACAAACAAACAAAAAAAAATATTTCCAATTCCTTGTTCTAAGTATCTCCAATGTTAGCAATTCAGAGCATGACAAGTTTCATGAAGTAAAAGTTCAGGGTAGTTTTAATCTATTAAAATATGTTGGTGTGAATGCTGCATATCTATAACATAAATAACCTTTATTTTTAAATGCTTACATGAAAAAAAGTTAATCTTTTTCTTTCAAATTTGACAAAGATTATTTTAAAAACACTGAGAAGTTTTCAGTTTTTAAATAGAAAATTATTTTAAAATTACCTTTCTTCGTGGGCATTTCTTAGTTTAGTTAAAACAGAAAGTGAAAAGATTTTGTTAGAAACTCTTAAGTATCATATTCCAGTATTATCATATTCAAATTAAGTAAGTAGAGGGCTGCATAAATTGCAGAGATAAAGTGGATGAGTAGTTTTCCACCTCATTTTCTAGATGCAGCACTTCCAATGACATGGCTGCTCTCACAGCTGTGATTCAAAAGCCTGCTTTGAGGTAAATCACCCTATCTTTTTTATTCTTACATGTGGTTTCATGCAGGTGTAATTGACAGACTGGATAATTTTGGAATTGATGCCTCAAAATAGAAAAAGCAGGAATTTACTGGAACTACTGTTGTGCTTAAAAAGGAACAAACTATTTTTTCCAGATCTGATTATGTAATCCAGCAGCAGGCCCATCAATTTTTCCCAATTTTCTTGTCATCTACTATTTGTCAGCTTTTCAAATAAACTTGCAAACATATTTTTGCCAAACTCCTACTGTAAAAAATTCCTCAACAAACACAGCATAATTCTCAATATTCCAGCCTGCTCCTTTTACAGACTTATCACAATTAATTGGACCATAAACATCAAAAGTGAGCAACACTTCAAAGCCAAATATAATCCATGTTCCAGCCTGCAATAATTTGATATTCAGGAAAGATTTTTTGCTTTTAAATCTTGACCTTTTAAAATTACTATTATCATTATCATTATTAATGAATTATTGTTGTTGTTTTGTTTTTGCTGCTGTTATTACTATTATTACTATTACTATTACTATTACTATTACTATTACTATGACTACTACTATTATTCCACTATTCAAAGACATCCTTTTAAAAGAGAACTTAAATATTCTGGGTCTACATTTTGATGGGTTTCTTGATTCTAGACTCAAACAGCCTTTTCATCTCTCTCTGTGGCCCTATTCTCAATAAACAAAAGGCTGAATATTACCTTGTTTATATTTAGTGGATGGAAAAAACTCTTAGATTTTCCAGGCAGTATGACTGGTACATGTATTTAAGAGTTTTTCTGGTGCTACAGTCATGATGCAGCACTAACAGTGATAAAAAAGCACTTCAGACTGTTCCACTTCTAAGACTTGAAAGCTGCTGGATGTCTCACAACACATATTTACTTTCAAAAGACTTACTCTGAGGCTTTAACCTGTATCTTCCTGTGGAGAAGAGATTAAACATTGTCTTCAAAGGGAAACAGGAGTCTTTAGTTAAATAAAACAAAGTGTAAATGAAAAGCACTTTGCCATGCTAAAAAAAAAATTTAAAAAATAAGAAAATGTTTTTAAGCAAACACTTTTGATGTTACTTGTTGTCTTCCTCAGATATGAAAGGTTTATTTGTGTCTGTTATAAACCTGTTTCCTTGGCTCAATGTAGCACAGCCCATTGCATTTTGGGATTAGAATATGACTTTTTTTTCCTTTATTTTAGAAGTGGGTGGGACAGCAATAAAATAAAACAAATAAATTCCTTATTTTTTGTGTAGGGTGGCACCTGTGTAACCTTACACTACTCTAAATGTTCCTTAAGCACACTTTCACAGTCTCTCTTTATAAAAATTAAGAAACTTTAATCTGCCATTGCTCCATATTTGCCACTCTTCCTTCAAGACAGAGATGGAGAATTCTTTGCTCTAGAATTTCTAAAATGCCTGGGGACCAAAAGCACTGAACAGCACAAATATATCACTTTTATGCTATTGCTATTTTCACACTATCTGTCAATATCCACTTATCTTCAACCAGATCTTTAAGGCTTCTTAATTTTGTTTTAAGTACCCACTATGTACATCAGTTATTCAGCAGCAGAAACCATTAACTGTGATTATTCTGTTTTTCCATCCTTTACAACAGTAGTCCACATATAGTAGTTAACATATAGTCATGAAAAAAATAGTAAGTAGGGCTTCCAAGGGAAATTTTCAGTGGTTGGAACCTCTGGATGGTTTTCAGACTATGCTCTAAAATTGTAGAGATAATTCTACTTCATAAGATCACTGTTATAAACAAAATGAGCAGGACTGATGGAGGAAAGCAAGAGATCAAATATCTTTGGAGTTTTTTGTTGTTGTTTTTTGTGGTTTTTGTTTTGTTTCATTTTGTTTTGTTTTGTTTTGTTTTGGCAAACCTTATCTAGTATGAAGTGGGCAAGTGGGCAAAATCAGAAGATAAAACTCCCAAATGTGTGTAAATCTTTGCTACTTCTGATCTTCTTGAGCTATCAATACCATCAAACATTTTATTCACTCACTTTTAAAAATCTTTTCCTATGTTATCTGAAAAAAAACCAAAAAAGACTCAATCAACCAAAGAAAACCCAGCCAAAAACAAAACAAAAAACTCCTAACTAATAAACCAAAGCAATTAAGCAAACTAAAAAACCTACAATAAAAATGCTTTATCTAGGAAACTGATATTAGGGATTTACTGAACCAAAACTATGTAATATTATCTGTAAGATATACATTCCCAATCTTTTCAAATTAGAAGAATCAGGAAATAAACCTTTTTTTTGTTTAACTCTGGTTGTTAAATTTCACATTAGTCTGCATTCTTTCAAGTTTTGTTTCACCATTAAATATGCCAAATTTAAGTATTTAAATTTTGAGCCATATTTGACTCAAAATCTTTCACTTCTCAAAAAAGAATTGGAGTTATTTGGTATCTTAAATTAGCATTTATGAATAGAAATGCTTTTTGGGGGGAAAATGCCCTCTTCATTTCTGTAAGAGGGTTGTGGCATCCCTTATCACATCTCAGATTTTTTTAATCACACCTTAGACTTTTACTATTTAGCTATAAAAATGTTTTTAATATGAGGTCACAGGTGGAACTACAACATCTGAGCAGCACTCAGCCAGCAACACAGCTAATGCTTGCAGAGAAAATACAAAATAAATACTACTCTGTGTCCTTTAATCATCTTCCTCCTCTATTGAGCCATTATTGAACTGATTGAAGTTAATGGGATAAATACAATTTAGACAAGAATAAACACATTCATGGAAAGCACATTAATCATTTTTAAAAATGGTCCAGATGAAATATTCTCAGGAACCCTTAAACAATGCATGAGGGACAAAAATCAGAATTATTTTCTCCTGCCATTTCATTCTCTGAGATGGAAATAGACCCTGATGAAAATATGTCCTGAAGGCAAAAATTGCATTTCATCAAGCAGATATTTCTTCTTATTCTTAAGCTTTTTGGATTGTTTTTTTCTCATATGTTATCCACAAGACTGGAAGAGGGAGACAAGTGGGGCAATAAAGGTTTAGCACCACAACCCACATCTCTAAATTCAGAAAAAACATAAATATGGAGAAAATTGCTTCCTATATGTGTGTCATTTGATTGCATTTTTGCTAAAAGCTGTCTGTATATATAATTATAGACACAATAATAAGAGTAAGCAGAAGGCTATGCCACTGCTTTCAGAAAACTTTTGTGTTTGCTTTTTATTTTTTTTTTTTTAAAAAAAGCTCCTCTAGGTCTAGGATTTTTTGTTTATTTAGGATTTCATTTCAATGGATTGACCTTCTTAATTCCCCCTGAAAGAAGAACACATATTTTCAGGAAGTTTTGGCAGTGGCATTCATAAACCACTTAACATAAGGAGAAAAAGGAATAATAAGGCATAATCCCTAGTAAAGTAATTTTCAGTATTTAATACATAGCATCTTTATTTCTGCCAGATCTAGAATTATGCTACATTAAAGAAAATAAATGGAAATCACAGACATTACCAAAGAAGAACATAAACTTCATTACTACATCTCAAAAATATTGAAGTATTGAAAAAAATTAAAATAAAGAAAATTGACACCTATTGAAATAATATGTCAGTCATTATTCTTTCGGATATATTCTTTTTATTTTAGTGGAGTTGGAAGAATCTCATTATGCAAAATATATGAAAAAAAAAACCAAATTTACCGAAGTAATTTAAGAAATTTTTCTACATATTAGAATACTTTTTCATTGGTTGGCTTAGGATGTAGGGGTAGAATTTTTCCAACTCAGGGTGAACTGGAAATCTAATTGTAAATCCAGGATTTGATTACTCTAATCATATTATTTTATATTGTTCCATACCTTTATAATGTAGTAGTCTTAAAATTGTTTCCAAAATCTGGGTATTGATTTCCTACTCAAGAGTTTTTACTTCTTGTTCAGGTTTCCTCAAATTAACTTTATTATTTTTAACTTCCATATTTAGTCCTTTTAGCACACAGCAATAAAGCAGATTTTCAGTCTTCATTTTTTATTTACTTAGATTTAATTTAAAGTAGCATAGGAGTAACATTTACCCTTCTATTATTTTTAATATGAGCCATTCCTTGACAGACTAACTAAATGGCTCCAGTTTGTAAAGTCCATTCTCACTCTGAGAATATTTTTATTGCATTCTCTTCAAGTTCCTCAAAACAAGCAATATATATTTATAGAGGTTGAATATTTACAATTATTTTACTTGACTAAACATGCTGGTATTTATGATTTAACACATAATATTATTTCTTTATCTGATTTTGTGATTTCTATTTCATTCATTAGAGATGTGGGCCCTGCTTTCAACACAAAGCTGTAACAAACATTCTCATTATTTACAGACTTTTACCTGATGCAAACTGCACACCTGAATAACCCACTTCATAATTACTGAACATTTTCTACACCTCAGTTTGTATTTCTTTTGTGGTTTTGTGGTAATGGATTTAGAATCCTGAAACATGAGTGGCTTGCATGCTGTATTGGCAATTATTATTGTTATAATTTATAAGCCAAATAAATTGCTAATGTCTTGGGTCATCTTATGGATTTATTTCAACATGTGCAACGGTTTTTTACTTGTGTTCTTGCACTGGTGTGGATTTTCACAGTTGCTCTTTTTTTCTAATTGACTGTATATTTTGAACAATGTGCTTTTCTTCACTTGACCTTTAAAAAAATTTGAAAAATATTTTAGCAGTTGTCTTTATTAAGACTTACATGTGTCATGAGGTGATTCTATTTTTTGAGACACAACCTCACTGGTGACAATTTAACATTCTATTGTATCTTCTTACATAATGACAATATTTTGTACATGTGTTCTTTCACATATAATGTCAAAACCATATGCCAATCTAATTTGTCTTGCCTGCCATAAACATAATAATGTCCTTGAAAAAGATAAAATATCAGAACTAGTGTCCAGGTTTATTCTAATCAAGTTAATGGCCATTTATAAAAGACAATAATGACATTCATGTACTAGAAGGAAACTGTAAAAAACCTTAGAAAGTTATTTTACAAATTAAAACATTCATCTCTCAAAACAGGGAGGATGAAAAAATACCATTCACAGGAGATGTCCTTCTAGGAGTCAAGGACTAGACCTCAGTAAATCTTTGAGACTTGCAATCATTCAAACACATGAGAATTATATTTTTACACTTCCCAGTACCTACCATAAAGAGTTTTATGTAAACCTTCATGTAAATACCTTCATGTTTTGTGGATGAATATTCTTGGATCGTTACCTACAACTCCAAATTTCTCCTAATTACCTGATATTTGGCATACAAAAAGAAAAGCAGGGCAGAAAAAATACACTTAATATTCACCTCAAATTCACACCACAATTTCAGAAAACATTGGAGAAGATCTGCCCATCAACTTATTGATTGATTGAATGATTGATTGATTGATTTTAATTCCTGACACAATGACAGTTTCATGAACAGCAAAGAAACATCATTTCATAAATTGAAAGCTTCAAGATTCTTGGTATGCCGAGTGATGCTGTGCATTATTCAATTTTTATTTCTAACCATTGCAAGGCAGTGGCAGCTTAGGACCCTTTTCCCATGGCTGCTCTGGTTATTCTCCCCAATGGAGGGAATATTAGACATGGTGGATGTGAAGCCAGTGTTTAACAGGCCAGTTCTTTCTCACAGCAAGTTTCATCTCAAATCTTGTCCAGCTCACAAACTCATGTCCATCAAACCCATGGGAATTTGAAAACAGAAGCACCTTTTGTCTCTGCTTTTGGTTTGTCATATTTAAACAATCAGCCTTCTTGTGTTTTACCTTTCTTCAGGAAGGATCCTGTCCAATCTCTGCTTGGAGATTTGGGAGTTCAATAGTATGAGACTATGTGGGTTAAATTTGGATACAGACAAAGTTAAAATGTGGATTATTTTTTGGTTGACATTTAGCCAGGCTGGGTCATTTCATCTGCTTATTTCAGTTATCTGGTTTGGAATATGTTTGTTGGAGAGAATAAAATTGAATTCCCAAAACCTGACTTCTCCTTTGTTCCATCCTTGTCCATAAAGTGTTCATAGTTTATTC
The DNA here is from genome assembly GCA_013398595.1 of Tychaedon coryphoeus. NCBI lineage: Eukaryota > Metazoa > Chordata > Aves > Passeriformes > Muscicapidae > Tychaedon > Tychaedon coryphoeus. Next base: position 297,195 of record WBND01000975.1, read on the forward strand.
ACCAGATTTATGCCTAAATTCGGCAAATCATAAAAGCTGGATGTAATTTTTTATGTTCTGGGTGAATTAGTTTAGCATTACTTTGCCAGATTTGGTTCTGATTCTCACTCTGCCCTGACAATTCACAGGTCTGGGGTGTTTATTTGTCTCCTTGTCTGCACCAGTGCTGTCCTGCACAGAGGACAAACACTTCTTACTGAATATTATTGCTTATTCCCCTCTGTGAATATTTTACATAGCCAGGATTTGAAAAGTGAGACACAAACCCATCCAGGCCTTGCCAAGGGCTATTTTTAGCTTTTCCTCCACTCTCAGTTTTCTGCCAGCTGCATGTGACTGGAATACAGCCAAAGCATGATTTATGTTGGAAATAGCAGATGTGATTTAGGAATGAAGACCCCATTATTCTGTTATCAGAGATGGGCTCTACAGTGAAATAAATCTCCCCACAAGAGCAACAGAAGACATAATGGGAATATGGCTGTCCTAACTATTATGCCATTAAAATATAGAAGGAGAGGATTTCTAGTGAAGAGGTATTTCCTTTTGCAGAGATATCATGAATCCAATCCATCTTTTACAATTATAAAAAAACAAACTCACTCCAGCCAAATAATTTCTCGTGTTCAATGGGACTGGAATTATAATAATCAAATTATCTTACAGCTCTCCCCTGGCAGCTGTACCATGGAAATAAATTACACAAATATTAATAAAATCTGCCTGTGTGGGACTTTTGGTGAGGAAGTCCAAGAGAACTGGCATTATTAAAGGGTGCAGCAAAATGTTTGGTTTGAGGAATGGGGATAATTTTATTATCTAGGACAAAAATTGATCAAAAAGATATTTGGCACTTCTTTCATGTATCATGAGCTGAAACAGTGACTTTTCTCATTACTAAAATGTAAAAATTGTTTGCTAGTATGTGCCTGAAAATTTTCTCAAAGTTCAGCCATTCCTCCTTCTGCCATAGGACAAAAACCTGTGTAGTCTCTTTCATCCTTTTCCATTTTGTCTTTTCTTTATAGCAGAAAGAAAGTTAATTCAGTAAAAGAATTTACCTGCCTCTCCTTTCAGTGCTCCTCTAATACATCAACAGCAGAGATTTCACATGCACAGCCTGGTAATTTTCAGCTTTTGGCACTGTGAAAATGAGACAGCTCTATCCCCTGCTGCTGATTTATACAGCAAACACTACACATTCCCTCAACACAGATTAAAGTGTGTGCAAGCCTCTTTGATGGGCAAGTTCAAAAGAAAAATAGGCTCAGTATATCTTCTTCACCTGATAGACTAGTGCACTTGCTCAGGCTAAATGGTTTAAATATGCTGATTTGTCAGGAGCTTTAAAGTTGAAAAGAAGCCATGTTCAGCCACATTATGAGAGTATAAACAGGGTTTATATATGGTGTATTCCAACATGTCAGGCAGCTGTGAACTCATGAATCATCTCTGGTGCTACACAACTAATTAGCAGCCAGCAGGAGCAAGGGTTTTGCAAACCAGGAAGGTCCTTGTGTCATTTCTCAAGCAAATACACAAGTAGAACTTATAAATCTTTTAGATCTATTTAGATAACACTGAACTGTGCATAAACCAGAGGTTTGCCTGTTTCTTGGCTTCTCCTGCTTACAGCACTCCCTGAGGTGAATGTCCTCAGCAAACACTTTAAAAGCTTATTTGATTTATTTTGTTGTTATTAAATGTTACACAATTTATTTAAGCAGCAGTTAAATGAATATGGAAGGTACCTGAAAGTTTTCACAAGGTGCTTAAAAGTCTGTCACCACCTCTACTAGTTCATAAATTGATGTAATTTTCAGTACTCCCAGATTATGGTCATTTTGACATTTCTTATGCAGTTGATCATAAATCCTATTTCCAAAGTGCAGTCCTTATGACTCCATTAAAATGCAGACATGTCAAATGGATAGCTACTGATAATAAAGAACAGAGAATTACAGAATTATTTAGGTTGGAAGGAACCTTAAAGATCACCTAAAGGTTCCCTACTGGCAGAGACAGCATTTTCCCAGGTGAGTGGCACATGATCAAGTTATAGAGGATACCCTATGTTCTATTTTTAACATTTGAATTAATCTTTTTGCCACTGTTCTGATTTATTTCAAAGAAACATAAAGGAATTAATAGTGGGACAGGTGAGATCAAGAAGAAACCACTGAGATTATGAAAGCACATGATCTGCTATTAAATAATTTTGAGCAGGATTTTTTCAAAATATTTCTCCTTCATGGGTCTCTAGTTTTAATATTAAGCCTTTGTGAGAAAATCAGTGAGAAATACAATAGAATAGGTGAAATCTTGCAATTTTGATTTATTTTACCCAAACAAAAAGCTCCTTAGCACTTTAAATAAATTACTAAGGTACTTTCCTGTTGTCCCAATTAATATATTTGGTCAAGTGGTGGACAGAGAGGAGAATGAGCTGAGTATTTCAGTGGGAATCCTTTTGAAGACCAAGAAAACTTGAAGAAAGAGTTAATTTCCTGTAGCTTGGCTTTAGGAATGGAGTTTGCCAGTCCCATGTGAACAGGAACTTCCTGTCATCCATAGTTCTTTCATCCCACCAAAATTCTGACTGAAACTAAAACACCTGAGAGACCCAAAAAGGAATTTTTCCAGTCAAAAGGATGGTGCAGGAATGTCTGAAATTATTTGGGTTCTTCAGGGTTTCTTGTTTCCCTTAAAAATTTCTGCTCTTGGGTCATTCCCCAGTTGAACTGGGGAGACCAGTTGACATTCATGCTTGGAAACATGGTTAGAAAAAATTATATTTAGATCATGATTGTACACCTTGTCAGAACAAATTGACCCAAAGGCCACAGGTTTACCCAGGAAGCCAAAAAAAACAATTTGTGTAAGACTTTAGTGGAAGGGTAGATTTTGTTTGCAAATGTTGAAATGGTTTGAATTTTTTTTTAATTGTTTGGGTTCTTCAGGGTTTCTTGTTTCCCTTAAAAATTTCT
>WBND01000976.1:2007-29723 GCA_013398595.1 Tychaedon coryphoeus
CCGCTCCTATCTGAGACATTCATTAGTGTCTGCCAAAAGGTTTATGTAACAGATGTTGCAGAGCAAAGGCACAGGAACACGCACACACGCTCACACACCAGTATGGCAGGGGTTGTCAGAGTGACGGTGGAGGGAGGATGGTCCGCAGGACTGGAGTAGCTCGCAGGCACAGCTGCATCTGTTCAAAAAGCAACTAACGCCTCTCTGTGACTATGCTTTATTTCCAGCTCGTCATCATGGCTGGGACTGTTCTGCTCGCCTACTACTTCGAGTACACTGACACTTTTCAGGTGCATATCCAAGGTTTCTTCTGCCAGGATGGCAATTTGATGAAGCCGTACCCTGGGACGGAGGACGAGAGCTTCATTTCACCACTCGTGCTGTACTGTGTGCTGGCTTCAACTCCGACAGCGATTGTGAGTAGCAGGAATTACTTGAAATCCCCATGACTGCTTCATAAATAATAACAATAAATAGTCCTGTGATATCTTTGTCCCCTCGCCTCTCTGTTCAGCTGTAATTGATTTACACTTAGCCAGATCTCTGTTTTGCCTCAGCCTAATATGATCTTCATCAGTTATCTCCAGAAGTAATTATTCTGAGGTAATCACAGTGCAAGACTGAGGGTCAGAGCTTGCTAAGCCTTTTACAATAGCTTTCTTACTTCACTGATTAGTTGTGAATTTCCTGGGCTCCAGAGAGGCTCTAATGCAAAGGTTATATATTATTGGAAATAAGAAAACAGGATAAAGCTGACATAAAATCCAGGTCAGATGTGCAGTATATCCAGGATTATTTCCTGCTATATTAAAGGGACTGTTGAATGGTCTTAAAAGGCTTAGATGAGGAGAAGGATGCTAAATACAAAGAAAAATATTAATGCTGTTTCCTTTTTGTTTATAATCTCTTTGTTTTTGACAGTCACTTAACTTTTTTTTTTTTTACTTGATTTTCTTCACTATTCAGCCTGTAAACTGCAATGTAGTTGTTCTATGCAGATTGAAATATTCAATTAGCTGAGTCCATACAATGCCAAACAATTTATTGCAGTCACTGGTTAGCAAAACTTGAGCCCTTTTCCATTTTCCACACAGGAAGTTGCATATTTCACTAATAGCCCCAGCTTTGCTAAATTTGTAATTACATTGGTAAATTCTTGTCAGATTGTCTTTATGGGCTTTGTTTCATTTCTCTCTCTTTATTTCTTCCCTGTTAATATTCATTTCTTATATTAATTTTTGTTTTCATCCATTTTAAAAGTTAATTAAAGCTGTACCTGACGTATTTACTATTAAATGGTGAGTGCTTCACCATAGCCTATTTTAAGTTTTGTTCTGCAGTAATTTTAGTGCATCAAATCATGTTCTTGTCACAGAATGTGGTAAATGGGAAAGGGGTATGCAGAACAGGCTATAGGTTTTGGTACAGGACACTTTCTGAAAACAACCAGGTGTTTTGAAGTGGATTACATCATGAGTTTATAAAAAACATCTGAAGTAACAGAGTTATTTTGTGTATTGGATCTTGTTGCATGTCACGGCTTTAATTTTACTTTGTAGGTTATTTGAAAATGAAAAAAAAACCCAAAACAAAAAAAACAAACCCCTATATTTAAGAGCTCCCCCATCAGCATAGTGCCAATGTTCAGGGACATAGCTTTCACAACTGCTTTTTGTAAAGATAGATGGAGGGTCACAACTATGCCTTGATTCCAGAACAATGACATTAATGGGGTTTTGTCCCTTGATTACTGATACAACATTGGGTAATGAGTGTTGGTCTTTATTTGGATCTTCTCTTTAAATCCTTGCTCTGCCAAAGTTTGATGCTAAAACCTTTCAAGTTTTGCTTCACTGGATCAGCATTTCTTTGCTTTTTAGTAACCCAAGAAGCTTTTCCTAATTACTATTCTTTATGAAAAGCTGAATTGGAGTCTTGACTTGGAAGTGCTGGGTTAATGGTCACACTTCACGACCTTAAAGCCCTTTTCCAATGTGAGCAGCTCTGTGATTCTATGAGGAGTGTTTTATTTGTAGTTTCCATAGCCCATGTTAAACACAAAGAATGAAAGGCTATAGTGTATGGCAGGCAAGGCTGTTGGGTGCTGAAGAGACCCTTAGCTTAGTGCTGTGTGGAGATGGCTGTGTGAACTAACCCATCCAATGCAGACTGTGCAGAAATGGTAGCCAGGGTCCATAGGGAAAGCCATCACCCTGGGTGAATGGATCCAGGGCTGGGTATAAATGGCAAACTCTGCTTTGTGGGCTGTGCTGTACTGCTACACTGGATACATTGCTCCACACAGAGAGGACATGGTCAGAGTCAGCACAGGGCTTTTTGGCACCTTGCTTAGCACCAGTGATCTCTAGGTACAAGCTGAAGGAGACTGCAGGTCAAACTTCCCTGGCAAAACATTCTTATTTCCATTTTTAATATAATCTTTATTAATGCATTGTTTAGTCCATTTTTTAATCAGTTGTATCATTGTGTTGTATTATTAATACATAATTCAATTATTTAATGTCCTATTACTTAATATCATGCTAATCTTAAACCAGGGCATATGTCAGAGATAGGTTTTTCTGTGCTCCTTGCTGGTGCTCATCACAAAATCTTTATAGGAGCAACTTCGCTTTATTTTTCATTCCCGTCTTTTCCTCAGAGACTTTCTCTTTGCACAGTATTTTCACACTTTGCTTCAGTTTGTAGCTGACTCTGCAGACTGAATTTTGGCAATGGGCATCAATAAAAAGCTTATAAATGAGACAGAAAGTGAGCTCAGATTCTCCCTAAACTCTGTATTGCACTTCCCTGCTCATTAGGCCACTCAGAGTGTGAGTGAACTCAGCTGTCATCCTGTGCCCAAATGGGTGCTGCCTGTCACTCAGTCTGTCCACAGCCCAGGAAGAGATAATTAATCCAGCTGAATGTCCCAGGGATTTTGGTGTAAGGAGAAAATGCCGCCATTTCTATTTGGACTGTGATGATTTGTACTCTTTTAAAAGCCCTCCAAAAACCTCCACACACACAAACAAAAGAACCCATACAACTGTGCGTCGTGGGAGGGAGCACTGTGTGCATTCACTGTCAAAATTAAGTTGTAGCTTCACTTCCTACACTTTGCTGTCAGGGAGAATCAGCAGCATTGTGCAGCTCCACACAAAGACATGGCTTAAGTCAAAGGTAATGCTAGTCCCTCCTTATAATTAGTTCTTTCTCCTCTGCACCATGCTTACTGCTTCACTTCCTAATGGCAAAATGATTGACTTGGCAAATGGCTGGTTTGATGCAGCAGCAAACCTGATCTCTGGCTGCCTTCACATTACCACTGTCCTGACACCTCTTGACATGAGAGGAGTGATTACTGGTGGAACCCAGCAGCAACAAGGTACTTGCTCATAACACTGTCTAAAAGGGCTATGGAAGCTTCTGTGGAAGGTGCTATCCCCTGTCCTAGGGATCTGTACAAGCTCCCTCATCTGAGACACAAGCAGCATTAAGTGCAGTCCTGTGTGCATAGGTCTGGGGGGGACTCAAAGCCATGGTTTCAGCACAGCTTTGAGGTGTTACAGTGCCTGCAAGCCAAGAGGGAACATCTTTGTGAACCTAATGGAATATCTGTGTGTCTCTGTCATTTGGCTATGACAGTGGGCATGGGGAAAACGAATGCGTGTGTTTTATTTCTGAGAGCACTTTGCAGAAGTGCTGCTGTGGGTTGGTAGCACTGTATCTGCATTTCCCTGCAATTTCAGTGGCAAAATAAATGTGACTGCCCTGATTTTATGCAGTTTTATTTGGTTTTTTTGAAACATTTCCATAAATATATTTTGGGATGGCTCCACCATATTCATCAGTGTCCCTGAAGACTAGCTTTCCCTGTTACAAGGTTACTGCAAAGCAGCCAATTCCCCAGCTGGCACTAAACAATCCTTCCAGAGTTCAGCACTGCTGCCTGCTCTGCTCCATACAATGTGATTTATCTAACCCCCCAAGAGAAGCAGAGAGGCTTAGGAATAGAGCCAGCTCACTGAAATGAATACTGAACAGTGGCAGAAATCTTCAAGGGCACTGTTCTCACTGTTCTTCATTGCCTTAAAGTGAATTGAAAGTGCCACTACCATTTTCATACAAACTTCAATTTCTTTCCTTCTGTTTCCAGGTTGGAACAGATTCCTACATATAATCTGTTCACTGTCCAGTGCTGTTCATTTGTGCAAAGGAATATTTTCAGATAATGTTGGAATCAGTAAAACTGAACCAGTCTGATGATGAGTTAAAAGCTGAATTACAGTGTTGATCTGAAGCAGGAAGAAAATGTTCCTACTTCTCTCTACAGTCTGCACTTACCCCTCAAACTTCAGAAACATCATTCTTCTAGATGGTTCTCCTGTTCTGTCTTGATTCCTTGGCTTTGACTTTGCACAGCCATGTTGCTACACTGAATTATTTCTGTAAGGGAAGCCAGGGAATGATTCCTGGTGGCTGATTCCCCTATGGCTGCTCAGCCCCAGATGCCAGGAAAACCAGGAATGTCTGACGCAGCTCAGAGCTCTGTTGCAGCAGCTCCTTTCCAGCTTCTTGAGGCAGGAATCGTCAGGCTCTGCAGGTGATGGTGCTGCCAGGAGGCACAGCCTGCTGTGCCCCAGCCTGCTGCCACCACATTCTCCCCTGTGTCCTCTGCCAGCAGTGACCTGCCTCCCTCTTCTGGAGTCTTGCAGGGCTCAGGTCCTGAGCTGGGCAATGAGGAGCTGGGGTACAAAGGGGTGAGGCAAAGGTGTGCCCTGCCTAAGTGTTTGTATTCTGCTATTTGCACACCGTTCTGGAAGAATAAAAATACGCTTTTGGTCTGGTGCAACACTTCCAGGCACTTCTGTTGCCTGTCTCCTGGACCCTGTGGTGGTCTCAGCCACATACCAGTCTGTGAGGAGCAATGCAGGCCTGTGGAAAATGTTTTCTCTTCATTATTTCAACAAAACAAATTTTAACAAAATTTGGGGGTTTGTGTGTTTTCTTCAATTATTTTAGACAGTTTTACCACAGTGTATTAGGTTTTTGAGCACAACACGAAGACAGTTTTGGGTTTTGACTAGGCTAGAATATAAATTGTGGATTTCAGCCCTTTTGACTTGAAATAAAGAAAAAAGAAACAAAACAACAAAGCAATTTTCTTGTTCTGGAAAAGTACTTAAAACTGTTCTTTGCTATTGTTTTCATTCAACAGCAGCAACCACCCACTCGAAAACAGAATGAGGTGGCTAATTGAATGCAGATTGAACCATTGAGTTTGTATCCTTGGAAAATTAGAAGTGAGCCTCCAACATTCAGCTGAAGACACTGTTTCATTGCCTTGTATGGTTTTGCAGAATATAGTATTGATTCCTGGGGGCTGAGAACACCTGTCCAGGGTATGAGGGCAAAGACAAGAGAGTGTCTGAGGGAGCTCTCAGCTGGTCCCTGTCCTCAGGGATATCAGTGATAGTGATCTTAGGGAAAACCTCAGGGCCCTGTCTGTGGATCACAGCAGAAATCCTGTGTCGTGGGGAGGGTGTCAAGGCAGACCTCAGCCACCCCTAGTCTTTCTAAGGTGCTTTTTCTCAATATAAGTGCTGCTAAGTGTTTGCCACCTGGGTTTGACCATGGAGTGTCTCAGCTGCACAGTGTCAGTGCTGGGTCCTGAGGGTAACAGAGAGAATGGCAGATCAGTATTCCTCAGGGACTAAGGCTAAATGTGAGGGAGATCTAAGGAATTCAGGAACTCACAGCAGAAAGTGTAAGCCATGTTCTTAGTGGGAACTGTGGAGAAGGGGGAAACAGACTGTTCAGATCATGAGAGGCAATCTTGCAAGGGACACCAGCATCAAAAAAATGAAATGGATTAAAAATTAGGCAAACTTTAACGATGCCAGCACTGAAGCAGAGGCTGTGGGATCTCTGTCCTTAAAGACATGAGCTCCCTTGGAGAGCCTGGAGAACATGCCTCTCCTGGCTGCTGCTGTTCTGATACAAACCTCAGAGACACGTCAGTGCAAAAGGGCAGAACTGCTTTTGGCCCAGCTCAAGCCAGTGCCGACAAAACACCCTCTGGAACATTTTGTAAAGGTCACCTTTTGGTGAAGAGTCCTGCTTCTCCCTGGGAGAGTGTTTGGAGTCATGCTGAAGCTGGCTGACTGAGGTTGAGTGCCCCACAACCTCATCTACCACTATTCTCTGTTTTTGAGTGCTCTGCGTGCAGGTTATCTCGAAGACAGTGCATTCCTCATATCCACACCTCCCCTTGCCTGCTGTTGGAATGCTGGACACTTGATTAATTTGGTTCTTTCTGTTTGTGACATTGAAAGTGCAGCCACACGCATCCTTGCACAGGATTTGGGAAATGTCATAAGGCATGCTGAAACCTACCCAGAGCTGAGAGCAACAATGTCCCAAGATCTAAGTTCAGTTTTGTTTGCTGCAGAGATTTTTGTGTGTTATAGCATGTCCCTGAGTGGGGTTTCAGTGTAGACAGTGGTCTGTGACTGTGTCACAAGGTGCTGCTAAGAGTGAACAAGGTGAAGGATTTAAAAGCTCACAGAAATCAGAATAACATTAATTTAATATCTAGGAAAGACAGGTTGTGTCTTCATTTCACATAATTCTCCCTAGTATAGGAACTCCATTGTCTTGCTGTGATGGGAAATCACATTACTTGTACTTTTTCGGGAAAAGCAGCAGGAGGAAGTAACTTTCACAGAGAGACAGATGCAAGGCCATCCCAAACTGTGGGCATGGGGATGCATCCTGCATCTCTCCCATGCCCCTTGGCTCGTACTCCTTTATCCATGTGGAATTGCAGGCGAAATTAAAACAGTGGGAACTCCCACACAACCCCAGTGTTCAATGGAGGCGTGAAAAAATTGCAAAAATAGTTTGTTCACATTTGTCACGAGTGAGTGAATGAGTGAGTGTAGGGGGTACAGGAGGGCTGTAAGTGTCACCAAAACTGCAGGAAAAACAAAACTCTCCAACAACATTCTTAGTGTTAGAGAATCAAGGTTTTACTTTATTTCTGGCCAGCAACAGAAATAATTGCATCCTCACATGGCCCAGGTGTGCAGAGAAAATCATTCCATGACATGCATAACTTACCGGATTTTTCACAAACTTTATACAGTCAAAACCCATGGATATTCATTGGTTTAGTGTTCATTGGTTCAGTGTTCATTGGTTCCAAGGTACTGTTAAGTTCTTAGTATTTCGTTTCCTATTGCTTACAGATATCTTCACCTCTGATTCTAATTAGGTCCTCATTCTTCTCTCTGCTTTCTCAGCCAGGGGTGTTGTTTGGAGTCTATTCATGGTCCTTGATGGCCACTGATACCTTTTGTGTATCTTCTGTGCTGCTCCCAGTCTATTGAGATGTTAAGCTCATCAGACCTTCACCTGGTGGAACAATGCCCTCGGAAAGAAACTCTCAATTCCCTTCCACCGGGGCAAAGGCAAGCATAGGTTGGACTTGATGATATCAAAGGTCTTTTCCAACCTAGTTCATTCTGTGCTTCTGTGAAAACTGACTAAAGTTAAAAAATGAAATAAATTATGTTTAGGATATTTTCCAACATGAGGTGCAGCCTCTGCCAGCAGCAGTGGGAGGCTGTCACGGCAGATCCCCCTGGAGAGGTGAGGTGAGCAGCTGAAGTTGCAGTGAATCTGTAGTGGGTTTTCAAAGGGAGGAAAACAGAGGTGAGACTGGGGCAACGTGACTGGAGCACAGGAAGAATAAGATTGTGGCACTCTACATGCACAGGAGTTTGGAGAAACATGACCAAGGAGAAATATTTTGGCTGCTGGGGAAGTAAGCAAAAGCATGGCAGGGGGATGAAGAAGGGATGCACTCCTCAGCTTTGCTACAGCATTTGAGCTGAGGTAGGAGGCCAATGTCATGAATAAGAAAAACTGATAAAAGGAACAAAAGCTGGGCCCATTCATGGCTGTCAGCACCATCAATAATTACTCTTGTAAATTTAATACAGCTCTTTAAGGTGGCTCCCCACCTTGCCCACTGCACAATTACCACAGGAGGGCATCTCCAAGGTGCCGCTGTTTTGTAACGTCCTCTTGGTTTACCACAGACACATTCCTGGATAGTTAATTTTATTTCATCCTCACAGAAACAAGTCTTCTTGATGTTTACATATTTTTAAATATTTTTTAATGTTTTTTATTTTAATTTTTTTAACAAAGTTGTGTAAATGATCCTTTTTGTGAGTTTATCAGTAAATACTATAGGAAGAAAAAAGATTCCCTGTCCCTTTAAAAGCAACGGTTCCATTTTTTTGTTGATTAAATTGTTAATTAAATTTGCGAACTGTCGGTAATCTGTACAGGAGTGCAGGGAGTATCAGGCGCTAATGCTGTGCTGAGAACTTGAAAGGGGAAGATGAGACATTTCACTGTCTGAAAATGTCAGCTCAAGGACTATCATGGATAAAAGACTGTTGAAGAGGAAAATGGACAGATAATTTTATCATCTGCTGGGTCAGAATGAGCCAGGAAATAAGTAAAGCGTTTGCAGCAGAAGGCTTTGAGAGCTGAACATTGCGGGGCAAGTATTTGGTGACACTGCCAGTAATGGGAAGGCAGGGAAAATTGAAGAAGTTTTCTCACTGGAGAGGTTGAAATCAGCAGAGGAAATATGACTGCTGGGTGGGTACTTATTCATACTGGGGCTTTGGGTCATCCTTGTATTTTTACCGGCTAGTAATAGGAAATGGAATGTGAGCAAGAGTTCTCACACAGTATGTCCTCAGAGTGTAGATGAGCTGCTCTTGCATTCAGGAAGCTGTGAACAAAAACAGATCCAGGGCACTACCTTTGCTTCCCTATTACCTACACTGTGCCAGACTGCAGATTACTTGTGCTTTCAATCCAGTGCAATTTTCCTGACATTTCATGTCTAACTAAGCCAGTATGATACAGAAGTTTGTTAACATTGCATTGTTTTCCCAAACAGAAGTAAAAGCAGTTTACTTATGGGTTTGGGTTTTTTCCACCCATATTTAGACACAGGGTCTATATTTAGAGATCAGCTACAGAACTGATTTGTACCCATTCCTAGAGTGGTGATTCTGCTTTGGCAGGAGCTGAGGTTCAGTAGTGCCGGTGATTGATTCTGGGAGGCCAACTGGAGAACTTGGCTGGATGTGGACCCTGTTCATGCAGCATCATCAGGGTTTAAATCATGAGAATCAGTGGAGTTGCTTGATTTCAGAAATGCGTTGGGAAAAAAAATAAAACAAGTTCTTTGAGAGCTATTCAGACCACATTCAACGGCATACAGACAGATTAGCTTTCAGAATCAGGTGTCCAACTGCCCATTGAATTTTTAGGGAACAGCAAGGCTGACTTTCGAGAGAGCCCATATTAAGCATACAAGAAAAAAAAATCAGCAACTAAATTCAGTGCTAGGGATGATATGGCAAGAGTGGTCCAGTTATGTTGAATCGCTTTGTATCTCCACACAAACACGGCTTTATTGCCATATACCTAAACTCTGCGTTTAACCAAGGCAGTATTCATTTTAGAAATCAAATTTTGAACTGTTACGCTGTAGGAAATCTGGGGTAATTCTGCTTCAATCAGTGGAACGGAATTGAACAGATTTACAGCCTGGCAAAATTTACTCCTGAGTCTAAGTGGAACTAATCTATGCATATGGGCTTTGCTAGGAGTACGCCAGACATCTAGATTTATAGAAACAAAGGTGGGAATTGAAGCGGGAAAATACTCGGTTAACTTCTGATGTAAAGGAACTTTAAAGATGGATGTATTGTTACGGGAGGACTATTAGTATGTTTTATACCTCAGTCTCTCGAATTTGAAAAGTTTAGGATATTTTAAAGTCAGGTAGCCCCTGTGTTCATAGAGTAGAATTCCCCCAGGGTGTGAATTGTCTCTCAGTGTGTGTGTACAGCCCCGGGCAGACAGAGAGCCAAGGCAGTAATTCAAACTTCTGAACATCATCATAATTCAAATAATAAGCAGTTTGAAACAGAGTGTCACTTTCAAATTGCTTTAGTGCAGATAGTTTTTTCTTAATTCCCAGCCCCATCGTTAGTGAGCTGAGCTTATTGAACTGCTTGCCAATTCTGTTAAGAGCAGATGGAGTGAAACGGGATAAAGGCTATATTTCAGTGGGGCTCCCATGCATCAGCTCCCCTCCAGATGCCATTATCGACATGCATTTTACAGCTCCACATCTCTTGCCATCAGCGGGCAGAATTTTAAAGAGGTTGAGCATACTTGGCTTGAATGTCAATAATCAATAAGGACGCTCATCTGGCTTAATAAGGATAAATTGTTGCCCTTGAAACAAGACACCATTCCAGCAGTCAGAGTGAACTAAGGTGACTTCCTTGACATTTATACTAACTCTGGGTGTCTGTGTCACCCTGAGTGTGCATACACAAACACTTCTGTTATGTATTTCCTTGACTGTTCCCTAATAATCCCTCTTGCATATGTCCTGTAATATTGTATTAAATTAGTAATCTTGAGTGCTCCCCTTTAAAAGCCCATTCTTCCACCCATGGTGTTTTTTTGGTTTTTTTTAATATTAAAGACTTTAATTACAAACTCTGTCTTTGTAAAAGGGTCCCAGTTTCCCTTTCTAAAGTTCCTGCTGTATGTGGACCGTCATTGCCTCTAAACCCTGTGATTAAATTCTGTCCAGCTTTAGTGAGGGTAGATAGGGCTCAGTGCAGCAGACCTAAATTAGTTCTAAGTGCTTCAGAAATAATGCTCCTACTCCTATGGGAAGCAGCTATTACATTTATAGAAAGCATGAATGTTCAAGTCATACAAAAATACGTAATACATAAGCACGTCTAACATAATGATCAGTGGTTCTGTGGAGACTTCATTTTTGATAATAGAACATTTAGTCAAATACTATTTTTTCTCACAGGGTTTTAATAACAACATTCCTTGGTTATTACCAACATATCTGGTCTGTTATTGCCAGTAGTCCTTGGTTGGCTCCATGGCCATCCGGCTATCAATGTTTGAGACATACACATTACCTCTTTATCTTCTGGGGATTGAGAGGTCAAAAAGGATCTCACTTTGAACCATTGTTTAGAAGGTCACAATATAGTGGGCTTTAGTTATGGTAATCTTCCACCCTGGATACAATTCAAGTTAGTAGCTTTTTTGGAAAGTTCAACAACAAAAATATTATTTCATTTGGGTTGTTATTCAGACAAGAAAAACAAGTTTCCAAGGCTGTTTGTGATAAAGCAGGTGCTCATTAGATGGCAGAGTTCCTGGGAATGGACAGTGTTGCTGATATGCTCAACAGGGGCTTAGTCCAGGTGCAGCTCATCAAGGCCAAGGCTTAATGAGCATTTCTCAGCTCAGAGTGCAGCCAGCAGAGGGGGAGAGATGCACCACCACAATCCGCCCCATGAGTGAAGTCAGCCGCTCTGGGTCTCTGCACCACTGGGTGCAGGAATGTCCCTCTCCAGGGTGGGAGCTGGGTGTGTCTCAGTAATGCTGAACCCCACAGTGCAGGTGCAGTGTCCCCAAAACACACAGCTGTGTAGCACTGTCTGTGGGCTGGAAGTAGTCACCCATGTTTCAATGTTTGCTCATGTAATTTTTAATATCCTGTTTCTTTCCCTTTCCTTGGCAGATTTTTATTGGTGAGATATCCATGTATTTCATAAAGTCAACACGAGAAACCCTCATTATTCAAGAGAAAACTATTTTGACTGGAGAGTGCTGTTACCTGAACCCACTGCTTCGAAGAATAATACGTTTTATAGGTAAGCATCCTGTGCACTGCAGGCTTGGACCCTGCTTGCACCAAACCAGGACAAAAAACGCTCACAAAGGACATCACAAAATTAATTAAGCTGTGAAATCTTTACAGGCATCTTCCACCTTAGAGGAATAGTCCCCTCAGGATTTCCAAGGTAACTTTCAAAATTTGCCATATCATGCTGGCTGGAGCTGGTTTAGATCATATTCTGCTGAGCTTAATGCTTTTTTGAGACCCCTAAAGAAAGGTTATACCAATCAAATCCTTATATGAATAAATCCATCATTGCTAGTTTATGTGAGCTACCCATTTTAGTTACAAATTTATCCTCACCAGCTCATCTATCTGGCATTTTTCTTTTCAGCTCTAATTTTAACATCCATAGCTCTGCCACATAATGTTCAGCTGAGCACACGTAAAAAAGCCCAGACCTCACTTCAAAATAATAATATTATTATTATTTTCATTGAATTTGCTTTTTCTTAGAGCTTTCATTGAGTTAATTGCTGAGAAATGGAGTTCTGTCATTAAACCATTTGCAGGTTGCTTTATATGGTGCTTGCAAACCTCACTACCCTCTTCACACTGTTGATGAGTCCCGAGTTCATGCATGGGATGGGATGTGTGGCTGATGGCTGATGGCTCCTCAGATGGCTCCCCACTGGCCAGGAGGGGCTTTGCCCACAGAGCATCACAGCACTGCCCTCCTTGTGCACTCTGAGAAGTGAAGCACCCTCCCACACTGCCTCTGACAGAGTGCACAGCCCCAGTTCACAGTCTGACTTGGAACTGGCAATGGGGAGGAAAAAACTGAAAGCATCTGAGGCACTTCTTCACTGTCACTGCTGAATTTTTAAGCTTTACCTGGAATGAGAATCTCTGCTGTGGCTGTGGCAAGTGTTGTGTTGCTTCCATGGAGCACGTCCCTGGCTGCAGGCAGAGGTATTTCCCCAGAGCACAGAGCTGAAGGCCTTACCCTGTGCTAGCATATTCATCAGCAGCAAATATACGCTGCAAAGGAGGAGTAACCCTGGTATTCCTTCTCCTTCAGCTCTCTCTGTGCCTCCTGCTTTATGCATGGAAGGTAGGGAGTAAAATGTGCCTTCTGCCACCCTGGAGGTGGAAGCAAACCACATGTGCTTTGTCACTCAGTCTGTGTGCTGCTGGTGTGGGAGCAAAAAGACACAGAAATGCAGTTGAAAGCAAAACACCCCTGCACTCACATAACCCCCAGGATATATTGATGGACAGCAAACTGCCATTAAGACAGAAGCAAGGTACCAATGTCCACTGGGCCACTCAGAGCTTTTTGACTGTTTCAGCACATTTGGCATGTTGCAAAATCCCAATCAGACACTTTTGTGGTCGTGGAGGTTAAGTACTTCGTCAGTATGTTTAGTTGCAGTTAGCTTTATTCTTAAACATTCTTGCTGTTGTTTCTCTTCTGGTGGCAGATAAGGGAGTAGCAATGATACAGTGGACTCTCAGAGAGTTGTAGGACATAAACCATGCTAGGGAAATTAATCTTGGCTTTGCACCTGTGTTTAGCTTCCTGAGAAAAATGAAGTTAATGTTATTAGAAGAGGCTTGAAGTCTTTGCCATGTCAAAAACTACACTCTGTGCTTGTTTTCTTCTGAAACCTTTTCCCTGCCTCTGCATTGAAAGAGAAGTAGAATTTGTTGGATGAAATAATTAATGAAAGGAACTGAAGATAACTACATGTTTTTCATTTTGCATTTCACCTGTGTTTTGAAAACATGGCATGGACTGAGTGGCTGTAACCTGTGCCTGGATGATCCAGAGAAGTTAGATGATCCATACAGCTGCCTACTCCAAAATGAGGCTCCCCAAGTGCTTGGCTCTGCAAAGACAACCAGGTTGCTTGCACATGGATTTCTCTGTGTGTGCCTTCTCTTGATAAACTTTAGGGCCAAAAGTTACAGAGCTGACTAGCTAAGTTCTCTTGCAAGTAAGTTCTCTTCCCTAGCAAGCAGTTTGGCTTGTTGCAAAAAGGTTTGCTGCCAATTTAGTTTTGGTACCCATATATTTGAACAAGTCTTACTGAGTACCTGCAAAAAGCAGTTACTTAACCCCTTGGAAAATTGCCTTATAAGGCATTGCAGTTTATATTATTCAAAAGGATGAGAAAAACCCTGCAATGTGTCTAGGTTCTCATGTGTCAGGAAAAATGAACACTAGTGTCTGACCTGCAAGGCACATCATGGAGAACTTTTGAGGGTTGCTGGTCCCAAATTTTAGGAGGGCAGAGAGGCGTTTTCTTCCCACCCCAACTCTGTAATTGAAATTGCTGGGAAGAGACAGGATTTTAAGAATTGTAGCCTAAATGTGCTTTCCACAAAAAAAGCAGAAGGCTGTAGATACTTCACTGAATATTCATTTATATTTTGCAAAGAGACGCAAAAAGGGAAACTTTAAGCTGTCTTTTGGTCCTATGAAGGACAAGGACCCTTGTAATACAATCTCCATTGGATCTTCTGGGTTTGGTTGGTTGCTAGATTTGAGCTTTTCTGCTCTTACTTTCCTTTCATGTATACAGAATTAAGGACTTTTTTGCACTATGAAAGTAAAGCAAAACAAAAAACCTACAGCTTTTCTGGAATGCAAACAAAGCCCCATGTTTCTTTTCTGCTTTTTTCCTATCTTGTTTACTGTGCTTTCTGTTTATTCCCTCCTTGTTTTCCTCAAGGTCTCAGTACACATCTATTTCTAAGAGCCTCCCCCTTGAGTCTAGGCATGACTCTGAATGTTGAATTTTGCATTAAATCTCTCCCTAATTCTTTTTCTACATGAAGCAGAACCAGAATTTCTTCTTGCTTCCTGGCCCAGACAAGCATCCTTCATGCTGATAGACATTTGTTTTAGTGGCAAAAGACTGCCTCTCACCTTGCTGCAGTGTATATCAAGTCCTGTATTGCAGCCTAGATTGGTGAAACCTGCTATGTTCCCTATATTTAGAAAACGACTTTCTTTATCAGTGAAAATAAGCTGGCTTAGCTTGGAAACATAAGACTTTGATGTATGCTTCAATTTTTTCCATCTTCCTCTTTATCTTTTACAGTTGCTTTTTGCAGACTTTTTTTTTTTTTTTAAATATTTTGAGGTCAAACTAGTGGTGTGCAATTTCTTCAGAATATTTTTTCTAATATATTGTTGCTGCACTGCTTTACTTTAGGCACATCCTCTCTCCTCTCCCTACCCTTCCCTGCAGTTCTATCATCAATTTCTGGTACCAAAACTTGCTGCTTATGTGCTGAACCTTTGAGAAACTAATTGGTAAGGGTGGCTGTTTTCTGGGCCTCTGCCTCTTCTCCTTATCTCTCAACTTGAGCATACACAGCTTTTTGTATTCATTCTGTCTTGTAATTTCACAGTCAGCTCTTTGTTAACATCATTCTACCTTGCATTTGCTTCTGTGTTCTACTTAATCCTTTGTATTGCAAATAGAGGTTATGAAATATTGTAGCGAATTTTAGGTTTCAGTCAAGGTTTTAGTCTTTTTGTGTACAGCTGCTATCCTACCCCCAGGATCAGGGATTCAGACCTCCCTGACCCCGTCTGACAGGGTGACTATGGTATGTATTGTGTGTATTTCCTTATATGCGGTATCTAATCCATGTGATTAAGTTGTCTACCTGCAAAGCCCTGATAAGATGCAAGTAGCCCCTTTCTAGTTCAGATATCTAGAAATTCAGCATGCTTCATCAGCTTGTTACCAGTGGCTTTGACTTCGGATGCACATAATTTGCTGTTAACAAATGGTGCAGATCAGCTTCTGTTGACAACTTAATCTAAAGCATGGTGACACTTCACAGTGGGCAGCTAAATAATTAAATTAGGGCTTTATTTCAGCAAATTAAGACTTAAGTTCGGCAAATAAAGGTTTACAAGGTTTATACACACATTGGGTTTATTGTAGTAGGATATACCCCGAGCTCTGTCAATTCCCTGAGCAGCTGCACGAGACAGCTCCCTGACCTTGTCCTTCTGTCTGCCTGCATCTGAAGTTCACTGTGAAACAGTGCACCTTCTTTTATTAACTGGCTGCCTTTCCACAGGGCTCAAGCTATATTTGGGGTGTTGCCCGGAGCCTGAACTGCTGCAGCTTGAGCTACTGCAGATGTTTTCACTGAAGAACCCCCACTGTGAGGAACTGGTCTCTGTGCTGGGGACAAATCAGCCCTTAGTGTTCTCTTTGATGCCAGGCTCTGAGCTGGCATGAAAACTGGTGGTTGTGAAAGCAGTGAGGAAGGAAGATACCCTGTGCATCTGCCAGGAGGAGTCTTGAGCCTCCAGAGTATTTTTGCACTGGGAACTGAATTTCTTCTGGCATGGTCAGACCATATGTCTTCCTTCTTGTGTCAGAAAAGAGCAGTATCCAGGCAGGACACGCACAGGTGAAGCAGGCAGATTCAGGAGGTAGTAGATCCCTGGAGTAGTGAGCTTTGTGGGGTCTTCAGTGGAAGATCAAAGCCAATCTTAGGATGAGGTTGTAAGTGCTCAAAAGCTTGATGTTGAGCCTGTTCCTGATGCCATGGCAACAGGACAATAAATTCCCCTGCAACCTCCATCTCTCCTATTGTAAAATGGATTAATGATACAGGTCTCTTTTAACACACCCTCTAAGATGTCGTGATGAAGGGTAGTTGAGCAGAGTCTGAGTTACAGGACTATAAATGTATGGCTTTGTTGGATGCACAGGATTCTTACAGCAGAACATTCAGAGACACAGGACCCTCATTCCCATAGAGTCCTGAGTCTTTCCAGGGACACTCTCCCATGCAACTGTAATCTTCCTTGAAAAACAGAAGGGTGGGAAAGGGGTTAGGTGAGTATGAGTGTGCATGTGAAATAGGAATATTTTCCAAGCAAGTTAGGTTGAGAGTGACAAATTCAGAGAATTGACTGGGACAGAGAGGAGTACCTAAATAAATGTCCTTAGCAGAAAACATGATGATATGTTACTGAAGAGCCCAGCTTCTGATGTCTCATGAGCCCTTCAGTGCATTGTTTCTTCTGTCACTTTACTTTGGTGTTTCATCATTTTTCCTTATTAAAACCTTCTAGTTCCCAATTCTTATTTCCACAAACTGGCTTCTCAGTTGTTTCTTCCCAATGTCTCTGCTTTGCTCTTCTACAAGTCCCAAGGCGGGTTTTGTTGATTTTTGTTGTGGTGATGACTTGGTCTTTTTTTTTTTTTTTATATCAGTGGCATTTTAAATGCCTCTAATTGTGAGAGTTTCCACAGAGTCAACAAGTGGCTGCAGTGACTGATGTTACACAGATTCAGGGTGGAAGAAAAGAGCTTGAACATGAATTGCAGGAAGGACAGAGGGTTGTACTGAGGCTACAGTTAGTGAGAAGAGCTGGATTCTTCTTCAAGGCATTTGCCTCTGTTAGAAAAAGCAGCAGAGCTGGAGGTGGCAACACTGATGAACAGCCACACAAGGAGCTTGATAGGAGATAGAACATGAGAATAGAATGTGGGTGAGAGCCCAGAAGCCAGGGGTTCATGGAGGACTTTTTGACAGTCATTCAGAGGGATGTGTAAGTGGAGAAATTAAAAAATTAAGCATTCAAAACTGAAACTGCTAAATACTTAGACTTTTCTGCCAAGGCAAGTGTTAGTTCAGGTGAGATGATGCTGGAGAGTCAAGCTTCACTTTATCTGTCCTCAGCATTTTTCAGCAGGACTTTCCTTGTTTGTTCTTTTTTTGGCTTGAATGTTTACTTTGTCTATGGTCTTTCTCACTGGAGGTAAAGATATGTTAAAATCTGATCTCTCTAGAGCAGCTGAGGGAGTAGCAGGGAGTACAGCCTGACCTCTTACATCTGGTCTAAGCTAGTATCTCTCCCAGTTACATTCTGCTTATTGTTTTGTCTTCTAGGCACCTCTTTCTGTCTGCTCCTGAGACACAAACACAGCTGAGAGCACTCAGTACTGCTCTCAGTACAGTGAGAAGAAGTCAGGAGGCCTTTCCAGACACTGCTTCTACTTCTTTAAGGCCTCTTTTTGCAGCCAGACTATGTGACATGAGTGGCTGAGGGGAAAGATTGGCTTTATGTAATTGCAGTTAACCTTTATCCTTTCTGCTAGTGAGCAGCTGTAGGTCTGCCTCCCATGTGGCTTGTACTGTTCCCATCTTTTCTCAGCATATGCCAAGTTCTGACTAGAGGTCATTCCCATGTTTTCTGGCCCAGAGTGAGCACGCTGGAATAAAGGATGGCACCACCCCCCTTACACCTGAGTGTCATAGTCTGGAAGAGGCACATCTTCTCCCCTCTTTCTCTCTGACATTGTATCATGGACATGAGCTGTATGACCCCGAAGGGCTGGGGCAAGTTTCCCTTCCCATGAAGCCTTTCAGAGCAATTTGTCTGCCTCTAGAAAGCTGGCAATCACATCACTGCATTTTTGTGCTCTGGTCAGTGAGTTTAGCTGCTGTAGGTCATTGAACAAAACCATTGAAGAGTTGGATTCCTGAGGTACAAAAACCATCAGGGGACTGTCCAGCACTGCCCAGGCACGCTGGCATTACAGCCTTTAAATCAATTACAGCCAACCCTTGCTCCATGTCTCCAGAGACGAGAGGCTCAATCAGCCTGTGAGGGTCACAGCCCTGCCAGACAGACTCATTGTGCACCGAGCTGTGATTTTTCACAGAGCACAGCTTGGCAGAGCTGTGAGAGAGGCCAGAATGCACCACAGTCAGAATGTGATAAAGGTTTAAGCCGTGGCTTGCTCTGCTCTTCTCCAGATTACTGCAGGCCTCAGCACTTTCTGAGCTACCAAATATTAAGAAAATGCAGGTCTTAAAACTTCTTTCCTTAATGGAGAGAAGTACCTTTGTATATATGCACTTCCTAGAGATGTAAATAGTTTTGTGTAGCTCGTGAGCTTTTCCTGAAATGTCTTGGTTCTTGGCTTGTACTTACACAATAAAGAGCATGAGCCCAACTGCCTGAACTGCCTGACACTTACGTTTCCTCTAATTATTGTAAAGGCTGAGTAGTAATCCTCACTGCACTCCCTGTAATTTGCACAGCACATCAGAAAGCTGCTATTTAAAGCAAGCTGTGCCAAAAAAAAATTAAAATTTCAACAGGATGCTGTATAAAACTAGGTTCATCTCTGTTATAACTTCAGCTGTTTCACCAGGCTGAAAAGATACCCTTCTGCCTTTTTCCTTTGAATTTGCTTGTGCATTAACTAATGTAGGTGAGAAGTCCCTAATGCTGTGGAAAACCATGGATTTGAAATATTACCAGAGAGATAAAGGAGCAGTCTCTGTGCTCTGTCCTTTTAAACATACTTAGCAAGACAAATGGGAGGAAAACAGTCACACCATTGAGAAGACAGGGGCCAGTCCTGCAGCCTAAAACCAGAGGAAGGCAGCCTCCTTCTTTGGCCACCACTGGCTTTTTAATCCATGATCAAATACCAGTTCATTAATAATAAATAAAAATAAACATACATGAAGTACAGTAACACATTCAACCTCCAGAATCATCTTACTGCATGATGCCCCTTGCTGACCTTGGGGAAGGATGGTGAGGAAGAACAGCTCTACAGTCCTGCAGCTCCTCCAGGCTGTTTCCCAAGGGAAGGGCTCTTCCCATCAGTACCCCAGCGAGGGATCTGTGCCACAGTGACACCAAACATGTCTCTGACTGACTGGCACAGGCAAGCCCCACTCAACACTTGTAAAACAAATACATTTTAGTTATAGTTTTATTTTATGTTACTGTTGGTACATGCTGCATTATTTTGAGTCCATCATATTTTTTGTGTCTCAGACTAGAGCAGTCCTTTAATATTTTTTTTTTAACTCAGTATAGATAAGCAGTGAAGATCATGGTGGTGCCAGCTCTTAAGATTTTATCACAGCTTTCCTAAGATTATTACCCTGGAGCTCCAATTCTTGGTCGTATTCAAAAACATAACAGTCTCAGATAATTTCTAATTTAATGACTTTTGTTTACAGAGCTACAGAAGGGAGAAAGCAAACTCATGACCCTCAATATTCCTGCATCAGAAGTCAGCATTTATTTGTTCTATGTTTTTGTGACGCTTTAATCAACCTTAGTGATGAGAAGGGGAAGAGCAGAGCTGATTTAATCTTTTAGAATATTTGGGTTTGGTAATTTTGCAAACCTGCTGTTCTGTACCTTTGGTATGTAGGCATTACATGCATCTGAAAGATCCTCATATGTTCATAGGAGCTGTAGCAGATATTGATAACACTCAAGGGGAGTCAGTGAAGGATGTGACAACTGCAGCATTGATCAAGAGTTGCTTCACAGCCCTGGAAAAGTTCCTGCTTTCAAGTGAATTACAGGATGTGCTCCTGGTGACATGAGCTGAATTGCAGCTGTCTTCCAGAGCAAAGCATTGGGTTGTTTCCAGAAGTACATGCCAAATATTGCTAGGTCAGGATTGTAAATCTTCAGCATCAAGGTGGAAAATAGCCAAAATCCAAAAGGTACTTAATCCTAGGTGGTGATGTTAGATAAGAGAAGTATTGTATCTCAGCACTACGCTACTCTTTCAGGTTCAGAGATCCCATTTTTTGGGTCACAAATTTGTTTAAAGTACATGATACTACTCTCATTATGTCTCTCCCTCTCAGGTATAATGATATTTTCTAAACCTGTTTGAATAATCATCCTCTGTAACCTTTCCTCACAGGAGTGTTTGCATTTGGACTTTTTGCCACTGACATCTTTGTAAACGCTGGCCAGGTTGTGACTGGGAACCTGGCTCCCTACTTCCTGACTGTGTGCAAACCCAACTACACTGGGAACGACTGCCGGGCCCACCACCAGTTCATCAACAACGGCAACATCTGCACGGGGGATGTGGAGGTGATTGAGAAGGCCAGGAGGTCCTTTCCATCCAAACATGCTGCTTTGAGCATCTACTCAGCGTTATATGCCACGGTGGGTGCCAGTGATGACTGCTCACTTGCACAAGAGGTTTCTCATTTGCATCTAGATAGGGTGTTTTACTTACAATGGATTTTACAAGAGGGTTGTTCTAGGGGGAGCTTTTTTCTTTATCAGTAGGGGAAGATCCCCTTTTTCCTCCATTTTACTGGTACTGGTAGAAGCAAATGAAATACTCATTGCTTTTGAGGTACTGCGTGTGGAGGCATAAGGTCCTAAACTTGTCTTTGCTGTTGATTTTCTCATTCAATCTTCTCTTTTCCCTGCCCCTGTCTCATGAGCATTAAAATGAAGCTGATCCTTAAACAGTCCTGGATCGCTTCATTTGTTCACAGACCGTGTGTTGTTGAACATTTAAAATTCATACTGTGCCCTTTCAGTGGAGGTCTGAACTTAGGATGAATTTTGCTTCCCTTGTTTAGGGCCTGAACTAACATTGCAAGGAGGGTTCTAATAAAACTCAGTGCCAGAATTTTGTTGTTATCACAGAGAAATGTTCCCCTGCTGACACATTGATAGGGTGACGCTGCCATGCAGTCAGGAGGGAAATTATGAAGTCTGATGGAACACATCAATGGCTCCTTTGTGTTCTCTGACTAAAGTTTCTGTGATTCTTGAAAATTGATCCAAGAATCTTACTAGCAAAGCAGAAAACTTTGGTGGTTTTGCCATAAAGATCCAAGGACTTAACCTGTTTCTGATCTCAAAGTGCATTAACCCAGGTCTTTCTTCTCCCTATAGTTTCATTCAGAGTAGTGTCACAGTCTGTCTGTTGATCATCAATATGCAAGAAAAGCCTTAAAGTTATTAAAGACAGGGTATTTACTGAGTATGTTGCCCTGTGCTCTTGATAGCAGATGAATGAAACACCCTATCATTACTTAAAATGAAGAGTCCACCCACTGCTGTTTCAATATCCATCTGTTTGCACTGAATGTTGTGTGAATAATGATGGAGAAATAAACTATAACTCCTTTGATCAGGATTTGTTGGGAACTGTTTGGAAAGCCTGTAACATTTTGTGCACATTATTTCTGAACAATGTGCAACCATGTGTAAAATACAGCTCACAATATACTCAACGTGGTTGTAGCAGCTGTTAGCACCATGATAAACTCTTGGGTGGAAGTTCCAGGGTCAGGCTTAGTCCTGGTCCTGTCCTAAGCTAATTACATCCTTTCATGGACTTTCCCTGCCCAGCCTCCCTTGTTTCCTTGGAAGGCAAATTTTCTATAACATGCTGAGATCTACAGCTGAAGGGTAATGCTGTTTTTCCTTCCTGAGCCTAAGTCCCAAGTAGTTCAGTGGTTCTGAGCTCTAGTTTTCCAGGAGTATCTGCTATGGGCCTGCACTTCTCGCACAGGAAGATGTCAGATGGAGCCAGGACATGGAACTCCCTTCTGAGCCACAAGGTCATGAAATTTTGCCCTTAAAGCACTTCGGCCCACAGTCCCATTTCAGCCCAGTTCTCTTCCTGAAGTGACCTTTTAGAACTCAAAAAGTTGCCACTCCTCTTTTCTTTGTCTGTCAGCTGGGAATAACATGAGCATTACACGAGAAATGGATTGCTCATATGCTTTGCTTAATAACTGTGTTGTGCACAATTTTTTGAGAAGTCTCTTGCTGATTCTAATATGCATTATAATGTGGCCTACTGAACATAAAACACAGGTTATTTGTTAGTAATAGCTGTATTTTGCATAAAGCTGAAGAACTGAGCCATAGAGCAAGAAAAATAGAACAGGTACAACATGAGGAGGCTAGAGAATGGAACCAGCACAGACATGGTTCTCATTTTATAAATGTCTTATGAGATCTGGGAATCTCTTCCCTACATTGAACCTCAAGTACCCTGTGCATATGTCTCTGTACTCACTTTTTCATTAATCTGCTACTGAAAACACTCCTACTGTGACTGGTTTGGCTTTGTGGTTTTTTGGTGTTTGTTTTTGGTTTTTTATAATCTCAGGTTTATATTTAATCAATTAGGCTTTTTTTGTCACCTTCTAAAGAAGCTGAGGAGAACCCAAAGCATCACGTCTGTGATCTCTGCCGGTGGAAATGAATCTTGTATGCCTAAAGTAGGGGAAAGAGAAAAGGCCTTGCAGCCCAGGCTTCCATACTTAAAAAAATAATGTTGTCTAAAGAAATTTATCAGCCTCCCAGAATGATCCCAGGAAGAGATGAAGGCCACTGTACCTATTGCAAGCTGCTGTGCGTTCACATGAATTTAAGTTCCTTTTCTAAGTGAAAAAAAGGGTTAGAAAAAGAGATCACCACTCCTGGTTCCAGTAGGAATCCAGCTGATGGGATGTCAATCCAGCTTTCAGCATCAATCCACCTGCTTTGGCCCAGTCCATGAGATGTCCAGGGTCCTGGGGGCACTGCCTTTTCATGGGCAGATTTCCATACCTCGGAGATGGGTTTCTCACTTTCTCTGTCAATTAGTTATCATGTGCAGTTCATTCTTCCAGTCTTTCTGGAAATGGGTGGAGGGCTTCAGGGGTCTTGGGTAGTTTTAATCCCATCCTAGCATAGTCTGTGCCCATTTCCTGTGCTGTGTAGTAGTTGTTTGTCACAGAAAAATGCCCTATCTCTGCCCCCACTTCTCCAGCCAAAACATGATATTTCTCATGGCTGTGTTAATAAAAACAGTCCTTGGTTATTAGCAGAAATTCTTGTCTGTTATTTCCACCAGTCCTTGGTTGGTTCCACGGCCATCTGGTTATCAGTGTTTGAGACACACACCCTTATCTTCTTACCCCCTTGTCTTCTGGGAGTCATGAGCTCAAAAAGATCTCACTTTGGACCCTTGTTTAGAGGACCCCAAAAGAGTGAGTTTTAGTTATGGTGATTTTCCATCATAGCCACAATATCAGCCAGCAACTTTCTTTGAAGGTTCATTTAAGAAAAATATGATAATAACCACTTGGGTTGTTATTCAAGCAGGAGGAAAAATAAGTTTCCAAGGCTGTTCACTGAAAAACAGGTGCTTGTTAGATCGGGGGAACAGACAGTGTTTCTGATACACTCAGTAGAGACTTAGTCCAGGTGCAGTTTGTCAAGGCCGAGGCTTAATGAGCATTTCTCAGCTTATAGTACAGCCAGGGGAGGAGAGAGATGCACCACCACAATCCACCCCATGACTGAAGTCAGGCTCTCTGAGTCTCTGCACCTGGACATGAATCCTCCAAGACTGGGAAATTCTGAATGGCAAATATTGCTGTAATCCTGATTAATTCCAGGCCTTGGCACCATGAGCAGCTGCACTGAGCATCATTGTCAAATGCTCTGTTACTCTTTTACTGTAGGAGTCTCTATGGTAAAAGAAAAGATTGTCCATAAAACTTCTAGGACACAAACTTTTTGCAATATTGGTATGAAATTTTTAATTTTCTAAGAAAAATAAACTGTCACAAATCTCCTCACTTCTTGCTGAAGGGGCAAGACAGATTTCTTCCACTCTACCTTTCTCATTATAGGTATGATGTGTTTTACATACATGCATACATTTGCATATATAAATAAAAATATATGTCTGTTTTAAACTTGCAGACAAAAAAGCCTCCTTGTCTATGATTTTGTCTCTGAAAAAGATGGGTGAGCAATCACATGGGATGAATGGTGCTATCACACACTGCATATTGCTAAATACATTGCTTGAGTGTACTGATAATATCACAGCAAAAAAGCTGATCAGGCAAATTATATAGTTAAATCATTTTAATATCTTCTAGACATGTTTTTATATTCATGTCTTTCCTCCTCTCTGGTTTCAACATCTAGAATTCTGTAAATAAATTTACTCTATGGATAGCATTGTGGGAAATTCTCAAAAACACTTGCTGTACGTAGGAAGCCAAATGTAAGTAGCTTTGACTGAGATTTTGGTCTCTTGCACAAATCTCTGAAACCATGCTCTAAACATGGGTAGACACTGTGGGAATCCTAAAAAAACATCTTGGCTTTTGGGCCTGGATGATAAAGGTCAAGCTTCAGTGGTTGGGAAGTCTGATCAGAATGGAGCAGCTCTCCCAGTTTTCTGAACATGGTGTGTGACTTAGGAATGAACTGGAGCCCGCCTTCTGGGAAAACAGTTTGTCTTGTTTAAAACCCTCCTCACGAGGGTTTAACAGATTTCCCTCAGCAATCTGTTTGCATCGTTGATTACCCTCCTTGCTAAAAATATTCTTTTTACTACAAATTTACATTTTCTTGCCGAGACGTGTGAAACTCCGATTACAGATACTTCCCATCTGTGACAAAGAGAACCCTCCACGTGGGTAACCCAAAGATCCAGCTTCATCCCACACCTGTAAGGAAACAAGCACGTGTGGGTTGTTCCCTGCAGGACTGCAGTCTTACTTCAAAGAGGTGATGTGTTTTCCTGCGGACCGGCAAGCAGGAGCAGTGCTTCGGTGGGGAGCAGGAGGGCAGTCTGGCCCCCTGTTGCTCGATTGAATCGAGTGGAAGGAGTTCACAGGGCGAAGGGGTGGGTGGTAATTATTCACGCAGTGTCAATGATTTTACTTTTTTTCCCCTATTGTTCCCAGAGAACCTTAATGTGAGTTTTGGTGATAGGTGCAGCTTAACCTGCCAGCCAAGGCTGGGGCAAGGCTGCCGCCTAGTGCTCGCTGTGAGCTCTCACAAGGCATCTGCTGCAGTCAGGTTCAGGTGTGAAGAACAAAGCAAGCAGGAGCATCTCAGATTATCAAAGCTTTGGAAGTCGTGCGGGCTTACATACTTGTTGGCTGAAAAGGATTTTAATGAATTGCTTTGCCATCAGGGTTAGTTTGCTTCATCTTTGTTACTTTGTGCCTCTGGAACTAAGGACAGGCTGCTAACTGTGACCCACACTTTTTTACTCTCTGTCAGAATGTATTAAAAATTCCCAACAAACTGCCAGAAACATGTGGGATTCATTTAAAAATATTTGGAGAACAGTGATACTTCATGCTCTGGAATTGCATTCTCAAAATCAATTTTGTTTTGAAAGAAGCCTCTCATACTGTGTGTTTCCTTTCATCTTGCAGGGGAAATTGCTGGAATGAAATTGCTCTCAGTGTTCTCTGTTCCTTAAACTTAACGCTATCTAGGAAACTGGAGCAGTTAGTTCATACAGGTTCTAAGCAATCCATCTTCTGCTCATTACAGTTTCTGCAGGAGTATAAGCATGACTTCCTGAGTCCTTCTGCAAACATTTAGTCATGTGCGTTCAGAGTGAGTGTTTGCCACCATACAAGCTGGGACTTGCACAAAATCAGTAAAGCTGAGCCTGTGCATAACTGCTCAGAAAGTGTCCAGTATATAAATGCAAGAGGATATTTCACATAATTTAATAGTACTGGGTTTGTACTTCTAAAAGTGTTCCCTGAATTACCTGAAACCTCTTCCTCCATTTCCCAATGCCTTTTTTTTTTCCCTTTTTTAATTTATCATGGAGTTTGTCACTTCCTTGCTGACTTAGGATTTGTCTGGGTGGGAAAGATGCATTTGTGGTCGAACCCCTTTTTATTTTTTGTTTGCCCTTTCTTACAGATGTACATCACAAGCACAATTAAAACAAAGAGTAGCAGGCTAGCCAAGCCCGTGCTGTGTCTGGGAACCCTCTGTGCTGCCTTCCTCACCGGGCTAAATCGAGTGTCTGAGTATCGAAACCACTGTTCGGATGTGATCGCAGGCTTCATCCTGGGGAGTGCTGTAGCCTTGTTTCTGGTAAGTCCATCAGTCCTTCTGTGCTCCTTTTAAAATACCACAGTTTAAAAGAAAAAACCAAAAAAACCCAAATTGTTATCACTTGTAGCCTGCAAGATCTAATTCCAGCCCCATCTAATTAAAATTATTATCAAAGAAAATCCTAATATGTAATCAGATTCATACTAGTTGATAAGTCTAATTTGGTAGCATTTGCACATTTTATGTATTTCAATTATTTTAATTACTCTACATATTCTTACTTGATCTGTTCCGGAAAATGCTGCAAAAGGTGGTGTAGATGTCAATATCAAAAGGAGGGTGTACTGGAGACTCCTTCTCTGTGTTGCAAAACCCTTCTGTGTGCCTTATGTCTGGCAAAAATGTGAGGTACAGGGTGTTTTCTGGGGTTCTGTGCTGTGATCCTCGTTCTCTATTTTGTTTCAGACCATAAAAGAAGTGTAATAGAAGGGAAGGTCAGGATAAATTCTCTTGGAGAGAAAACTGTCTCCCTTTGCAGCTTTTAGAGTCAAGCTTAAATTTTTGCCTCCTCAAAGGATAACCAAACGTACTCAAATGCATCAAAGGCCTTCCCACAAAATCTAGGAGGAGACTCTCCAGACTCTAATTGACTCTCCTGTGGGCTGTGTGGTTTAAATGTTTTGTTTGGTGACAGGTCTCTTGCTGAGGATTTGCTCACACAGCAAGCTGTCGAGGTCATTCTCACTATTACCAAGAAATATGCCTGGCTCCATTTAATCAAAATATGCTTCAAAACTATCCACTGCATAGCAACAGACACTTTATCCCTGTAATCAGGAGGGATTAAGTTTCAAAGATCCCTTAAATCTCGATTGTCCTGTTACTGATTTTTTTTCTATTCTGTACTTGAAAAAGGAACAACAACAGACCTTCAAGCGTCATTTATTCCTGTGCTCATTTCAGATAAAAAGACATCTACAGCCTCTGACTTGAATCTCCTTGACTTTAATGTGAATAGTTTGTCTGGTTCCCACTGGGAAGGGCAATTTAAATCTCACCCATGCTACTTAAGAGGCAGCTGCCCCATCTGTCAGGCATGGACTGTGCTCCCAGTACCTGTTGGTGGCACTGACAGACTGTCCCCAGCTGTATTTTGACCTTGCAGATCTTCTGGCACTCTGCAAGTGTCACAAGCTGAATTTCAGAGTGCTGGAAGGGGTCTCCCCAGAGGGATACTGTCAGATTCCTGGCACCTGCTGGCACAGGACCCATCCAGGC
>WBND01000976.1:41903-66332 GCA_013398595.1 Tychaedon coryphoeus
GATGGGGGGCAGCAGTGTTTTTCAGGAGAGAATGCAGCCCCAAATATAATTTTCTCTGGAATGCAGTTTGGATTATGGTGCCAGCTTACCTTAATTCCCACTACAATGCCTTTTTCCTTGATGAGAGCTGGGAATGGCTTTCCACTGCTGTCTTTCTGATAGAGGGTCTCATGAAAAAGGATCACTCCCCCAATGCTCTGGTTGATGGAAGTGTCCGAAGAGAAGAGGATCTCTCTGAAAGCTCGGCGGTTCTCCTCCGTGTTCTCTACATTGATCCGCTGCAGCCTGTTCCCCATGGTACCTAGTGGGGTGGACAAAGGCCAGACAAGGAGGTTTTAGGCTTGGCTGGCCTTCTGGTCCCAATAAGTAGTAATGAACTGGGGCTTCAGTTCAGAGCTCCCCTTCTCAACTCGTACTTCATAAGCTTTTGTTGTTGTAGCTGCAGTCCTGCCTTGCTGAGATGTTTCTGCTCAGACAACAGTTTCTAAGTGTTTTTCATCTACTCCACTGATTTCAAATATGAAGCAAAACTAAAAGGAAAAAACATCTTGCATACCGCTAACTGATTGATGTCCAAAACTTACCCACTGATTCATCTGCAGCTAGGATCCCCTTTCCTGAAGCCACAATCCGCTGAGCTATGTCTGCAAGAGCTTTCTTCTGCTCTGGAGACAGCGCTGGGAACTGGTGGGTCATGTTGACTTAGCTGAGGAAGAGAATTACAAGTAATTACAAGTAATTCTGGGGGAGACTGTGAACCACTGACACCAAACGGGTGTTTCTTCTCTTGGGCTCTTGGTGCTTGTCTGGTCCATGTTATCATAGGCAATATGACCAGAAATCCATTTGAGTTCTTCTAGGCTTGGTGTGTCTGGAAAAACTAGAAAGAAATGCAGGACACATATCCTGCCACATTCTTCTAGAATCAAAATGGGAAAGACCCTGCATTTTACCTGGATTTGCTCAGAAAATAAATGAAGGTCAGTCTGTCATAAAAACATGCACCAAGCAACAAGTAAGCAGATTGCTGACTCTGCAGACTTCTTGGTCCCTGTCAGTGGAATGTCAGTTATTCCATTGCTTACCTTTACACATTTCCTAACACTGCTCCTCTTCTATTTCCTGCCTCTCTTGGGAGTATTTGCTGCTGAGTCTGGTTGACTTTCCATCCCCAACTTTTTGCCTGAGCTTGTAATTCTTCTCCGTATGGCTGCTTTCAGAACTGCAGTGCATTGCTTCCTCTACAGAAGATATGGGGCCTTAGGAGAATTACCCCTCATTTCTGTCCTTTTAGCTTTAGTAGAAGTTTACTTGCTGCAACTACTGAGTCTGGGTTCTGTCTTGATATGACAAAATTCTTGGTCTTAATAAAGTTTTGGTTATATGGCCTTAAGTTACAGTTTCTCTCATCATCTGAATAGTCCAAGTTACTTTTCTGAGTGTACAGATCTGGAAGAGAATTTTTATGTTTCAGACTTACTTCAGTTTATCATTTGTGATAGCTAAGACAACACCCGTGTTTTTATCAGTGGGTGGTAAATGCAGAAGGTAACTGATTAAAAACAACATATAAGATCTCAAATATCATGTTTTTGTCCAAAAGGGCGGGCCTCTGGACAGTGTTTGCATTTTCTGTTCCCAAACTCTGCCTGAGAGAGGAGTGAGAACATGCCATTTCCCATTTCATGAGAGATGGCAAGAAAATATTTCTCCCTATATAAGCGTGTAGGCAGTCAAGTCCAACTTCTTATTTCCCTGCACACAGATGCTGTCTTGTCAGGGAATCCTTGTCTTATCCTTCCTTCTGAAAGGCATAATGGGGAGAAACAATAACGAGTCTGTCTGTACCCTCATGATAGGGTACAGAGTCCTATATAGCATGCCAAATTGTGCCGAAATTTTCTGGCAACAATACCATTACAGTATGGTAACAGCTGTAAATCCACGTCCCTGATTTATAGCTGAAGGTACTTTGGTACGGGTAATGTTATCCTGCAAGATTCAAATGCCATTGTCTGCCAGTACAGACTAGCCAGATGCAGTGTCCAGATGTCTGCTCTACCTCTTTTCGAGTCAAGCCTGGAATTTTTCACATGCAGCTTACCACAGAGTCATTTTAGATTTAGAGGGAAGATGAAGGGGTGCAGGATGAAGACTTAGTCAAATTAGGGAGAGTTCCTTGCTTTTCAAAGGGCTGAAATACCTTCTTGCTGTGGCCTGGTGAAATCGGCTTAGCTGAACCCCTCTCTCAGTATGCCAGCCTGTGGCCAGAACTCTGAGAACTGTCATTCTACTGTGGTGATCACAGCTCCATCACTCCCAGCTCTTGGCCTTTTCAGCTCACTCAGAGGAATTTGAAAATCTATAGTTTATGCTGCATAGCTACTTAAGTTCACCTACAACTCTCCTTATTCCTCACCTGCTTTCTGTGTTGGATGTGTTTTAAAAAGAGGAAACTGGCTAGTTATTATGATTACTGTAATAGTAGTTTGGTGATGAGCACCTCAGTTAAAGCCACCCTACTATTAAATAAGTTGTTATGCAAAATGATAAGGAATCACTCCAGTAGTTCTGAGTCTCTGTAGAGAAGACTGGAAAATTGTGCTGTGGCAAGAAAATGATCTTGTTCAAGGCAAAGCTAATGAATTGCTAAATCAGGGGTAGGATTTTACAGTTGCAGTTTGGAGCAATGTTACAGCACCAGGAGATGTATCCAGGTAACATTGAATCCAGCTGACTGGACTGCAAGATCACCAGTTGCTCCTGTCATGTTATGATGGGTACACTTCCTTTCCAGCAATTCAGTAAAGAATGAGACTAATGTCTGCTCTATCTTACTTATTCCCAGTGTTCACCTAAAGATAACAAGTAGACACTTATCACTCAAAACCAGCCTGCAAGGCAAATTTTCAAAATATGGAAGTATGAGTTTTCAGTGAATTCTGCTGTTCCAAGTGAGTACTCTGAGAGACTGAAAAAACTAAGTGTAGTTTCAGAGTGATTAATTGGAAGACAGCAAATTCTGTTTTCTAGGCAAGTATCTCACTGAGTGAGGAGCAAGTGGAGATTTGCCCAAAGTTTCCTCAAAATTATCTTTAAGGCCATGGTGAGCGGTTCCCAGCTACTCTGCTGAGCTACAGGGACAAATAAAAGGCACAGTGTTTCTAGCCAATATGGTGAAGAAATGAGGGCAAAAGAACAACTGTAAACCTTATAACAGCTCAAAGGTGCAGAATGTTCTAGTACCCTTGATTTAGCATTTTGTTTTTCTGTGATTCTTTCGTGAGAAGAATAATTTCTGAGAATCTTCATGTCTGCATTCAGAAAGGGTGTCTCTGCTGCAAGGTCCTGCTCTGAGCAGAGGAGCAGGCAGAAGAGGAGTGGAGAAGTCGTACACTTCAATAAGATTTCATACAGACGCCTTGTAAAGAGTAAGTTCTCAGCATATCCATAGAAGCGTTAATGCCTCCTCTAAAAGAGCTGGATATGTCACTTCAAAGGTCCTGAGAAAAAACAGTTGTGCCCAGGCTGCCAGAGCTGCACAGCTCATTGCAGTCTTCCAAGAACAAAGTCTATTTGTCTTTATCTGATTCATGTTTAAATTGACAACTTTTCCAGGAAAAATAACGTTCTAATGAATTGTGATCTCAGTAACAGTAACTGGGAGTTGTCACACCACTAAGGTGTTTCAAGAAGCTTTATTTTTATTTATCCATTTTAGGTGTGGGCTAAATGGCATAAGCTCAGGCGATTTCACATTGATTTTACATTGTATGAATACTCTTTGTAGTATCTGCTTACGTAATTTTACGTACTTTTTAAAGTAGTAATTTTTTAAAAAGAAACCTCAAAGGATTAAAACTGCACAAACGTCCCAGCTTTGTAGCTACCTGGAGCGCTTATCAGGTTTCAACAGCTCTTTAAGCAAACAAACTTCTTTGTTCAGCCCCCACCCTGTGGCCAGCAGGAGGTGGGGAAGTGGGAACAGGGGACAGCACAGTTGTAAAAGTAAATACTATCATGTTGAAATCTTGGATTTTTCTCAACTACCATAACGAAAGAAGGGCTGAGGGG
Organism: Tychaedon coryphoeus; assembly: GCA_013398595.1. Classification (NCBI taxonomy): domain Eukaryota; kingdom Metazoa; phylum Chordata; class Aves; order Passeriformes; family Muscicapidae; genus Tychaedon; species Tychaedon coryphoeus. The sequence goes on from WBND01000976.1 coordinate 45,978, forward strand.
AAATGTGTGATGGCAGCACACTTGATCCTGTTAATATTAATAGTGAGAACCAAAGAGCAGACTCAAAATGAATAGCAGAAGGAACAATGTTACATTTCGCTTCCAGTCGTCTTAGAAACGTAATACATCATTGGTGTCTTTTCTATCCAAGAATCTCATGTGGCTGGCATCTTCTAATCTTATATAAAAGCTCACCTGAGTCCCGGTTTGCAGATGGGAAAAGACTGGATCAGAATCTCTAAGTTTTTCTCTTGGGTCTCTTCACTGCCTTCTTTTGTAAAATTGATTGCAAAAGTGCAGGACCAAAGTTTTAAAGGACAGTTTGTATCCCACACATGTGGCTGTGTCCTATTCAGTTACTAGTAAACACAGCCCTTCAACACAGCCCTTCAGCACCATCTCTGACAGTCAGCAATACAAACTGCACACTAGAGATTTGCTTCCAAAGAACAGGGTTTGAAAAAGAAGCAGCTGAATACATAAACAGATAAATATGATGGTAGGGACAATGAAAAGTATTCCAAAATTTAACCTATTGCATGTAGGCACAGTGTTGGCCTGACTGAATTTATTTCTCTTTTACACTTGTATGCTTAGAGGAGGCAGACACATAATGACTTAGGCACCTTATAGTGGATATCTGTGGTTACTGGCCTCACTTCTCTGTGGAGCTCCATTAAAAAGCTGTTTCTAAATATGTCTGGCTCCTTGAGTGTGGGGAAGACAGATGGGTATGAACGGCTGGGCAAGCCTGGACCCATCCTGCTGACAGAGCACATTCTTATCTAGGCAGTAGAGGACCCACAGCTGGCAGGACTACTTGATATGCTTGATTGATGGGCAGCCATCCAGAGGAGCCTGGACACGGGAAGAAGAGGCCAACAGGATCACCATGCAGTCTGGTCAAGGCAGATGCCCAGACATTGCCTGGGGTGCAGAGCCCTTGCAGCCATTCCCCCAGGATTAGTGGGATGAGGGAACAGCTCTTTGGGGATGGCCTAAGGCTTTGTCAGGCAGCAAGCTGAACAGGGGCCAGCAGCAAGGGCCCAAGCATCCTATGTGAGCTGGGTCCAACCTGGAGAGCCAGGGGAAGAGATGGGCTATCCCCCTTTGCTCAGCACTCTGCAGTTAACATCTGGGTACTGCATCCAATGTTGGGCCCCTGCATTACAGGAAAAACAATGACAGACTGTAGTAAGCGAGTTCAGCAAATGCCACCAGGAAGGTCAGTGGCTGCAGCGCTTGCTCTGTGAGAAGTCTGCAGAGCTGGGTCTCGTTCAGCCTCAAGCAATGATGGCATCAGGGGCACCCCTTAGCAGTCCTGAGTACCTACAGAATGTGAGCAAAGAGGCAGAGCTGGGCTTTTCAGAGCCACTGTGATGGGACAGTGAGAGACAACAGGCACAAGCTGAAACTAAGGAGATTCCAATTGGATGTGAAGAATTTTTTTTCACTGTTAGGACAGCCACACAATGTAAGATATTGGCAGAAAAGGCTGCAGTGTCTCCATTCTTAGAGGTTGCCAAGACCCACCTGAATAAACCCTGAGCACCTTGGTCTGACCTTGTGTCTAACCCTGCTTTGGGCAAGGGGTGGTTGGACTACAGACCTCCTGTGTCCATTTCAGCCTGAATTACCCTGTGACTCTCTGTGAGTACCTGTTTTAAGGAGTCAGGGTGGAAGTGGTGCCTCTGGTAGATATGAAGGAGCTCTCAGGAAAGAACAAAAATGTTTCTCCCATCATCTTTGCACTGAGATGAAGGTTTTGGGTTAGCAAAATATTTCATTTCTGGATTCTAAAAAGTCTCAAGGGTATGGAACAAAAATAGATACTCATACTTCTGTCACCTAGAAAAAGTGGCAGAAGTTTTTAATTGACATGCTAATGTCACCATCTCCATAGCTCCTTTGGGGCATGTATGATTGTAAATTGCTTGGTTGTTTTTTGTGCTCTGAGTTTTTTTACCATCCTCATGTTCTTGTCTAGAGACCTTGATTCAACATCCTGTCCCAGGTGAAATGCAGATCTGAAGTTCCCTGTGCTGATTTGCATGTTAGCCTCAGAACTGTACTCAAGCCCTGAGCAAATGTATCCCTATTTCATTTCCCTAGCAACTATGAAAGGAGGTTATGCTCAGAGAACTGTCCTCTGCAGTCAGTGCAGAGCACTCAGAATGGCTAGATTTGGCTGAGGTGGCAAGAAAGATGGTTACTTGGAAGCAAGTGTTATTAGTGAGAACCTACTTCTCTTTCAGGGTTGGACTTTTTTCAGAGAAGGTAAAAAACTGCTGATAGATGTGCATGAGAATTCAAGTCTTGTATTGTAAGCAGGGGAGGTTGGGGGAAGCAGTGATGAGAGTCTCAAGCAGACTAAATAGTTTTGGGTAAGCACATGGGATAGTTAAGTAAGTGATGGAGGATCACAAACTCAGTAAGGATTTGAGTTGGTCAAGCAATTTCCTGAATCTGGCTTGAAAGGTTTCACAGCTTGAAAGGTTACAGTCCACAGATGCAGGAGCAGGCTTTGTTTTCCTGCACTGCAGACCTTATACTCCCTTGCCAAATAATCTTATCTGCACCACTACACTAATGCTTCAGAAGAAGCTGCACAACAAACACACATAATTGCATTTCTGTCAGCACTGATGTTCGTCAGCACCAGCTGCCTTCTCCAGTCATTCTCTGTTCTCCTTGCAAAACAGAAATTTATGTACACCACAAGCAAAAACAAACACGAAACAAAGCGACAGAAAGCAATGCAGGTATATTGTTGCTCTAGTCCCTTTAGGCAGAGGATTCACTCACTCACTACAGGAGTTCTGAGTGACTAAGCTAAGTTAGAAAGCCAGTGTTAGCAGTAAATGGATAACTTTAGAAGACTCTTGCAGAATGGCTGTGTTTTTGTTTCTCACAAGCTCTTCCTGAAACAAAAAAAAAAATTAGAACCTAAAACAACTTTCCAATCCCACTGTAGATAAACATACCAGGTCTCAGCTTCTGATATATGTACCAGCTTTATAGTTTAGAAATTAAATTATTATACTTACTTGTTTGTGGGCAGTGTCTCTGCTGCTACAAGCTTCTGGTGAGGCGTTTGCAGGCAAAGAGACCGGATCCTTCTAATCACTAACTTTTATAAAATTCTTGGTGGGGCTTTTTTTTTTTTCTCCCCCTCTACTCCTCTGTTGTCCCTCCTCCCCTCCAAGCTGTCCAGGGAGGTGTCACTGCTCAAGGCCGGTCACTGGCTATCAGACCACCACCAAACACCTCCAATGGGACCTGGTTATGCTCCTGCTGTTCCTCCCCTTTCCCCTCCCCTGTGTATATAAGGCATTCATGCAGTAAAACTGAGATGTTTTCCAGTTATTTCAAATTATTCCTCCTGTTTCTAAAACAGACCAAAAAGAACTACAAGAGAAACATGGAAATTGCTTACAGGTATCTTTGGCACAACTTTAACATTTAGGGTTAGATCTTCTGAGAGCTTATACTTAGGAAATTGCAGGAAGAAAGAGCAGAAAACAAAATGCAGAAACAATGCAACAGATCCTTAACTGGCACAAGTTGGTATCATTCCAGTGGCTTCCTAGGTGTTACACTGCTTTTCCTCACTGGAAAGTCAAGCATGGAAACATATTTTCCTTTTCCAGTTGGTATATGGAAAGGCAAAATGTGATGCTATTGTATCAGGTTTAATGAAAGAGCAAGTTCTGATATCCTGTAACACGGTGTACCTGTGAAATTAATGGCTGTCAGACCGCATATGCCCACGTTGAGGTGTACAACTGCAAGCCAAATTTTCCCCCCAAATCCCACTGAGGTGCCCACCCATATTGCAGTGACATGCAAACTTGTCTGGTGCTTAGCAGAATTTTTCAGTGAAAAATACTGATCTGTATAAATGGAGTATCAACATTGCAGTTTATATAAATCCACACTACAACCATACACCAAGTCTAAGCCTGCAGATTTGATTATTTGCTTCATTTTCATTCTCCCCATCTTGCAGGCCAGTATTCCTGGAGGGAAGTATAGCACAAGGACCGTTGGGAAAACATCATACCCTCAGGAACAACACCCTCTGCAACCTTGGACATTGGCACATTTTTACCACAGAGACCCAGTGTTGGCCTGAAGAATGATGTAGTTTCTCCATTTGTTTGGCTCCTGCAGTGACCCCTTTGGCCTTTACATGGACAGGTGAGACATCTGATTTCTCTCTCCACAACAGTGTCTTCCTTAGGGCACTTCCTCCTTGAACCTCTCTTGTGCAGCTGCATGCCAAGGTCAGTGCTTGTAGGAAACATTAGGGACCTGCCAGCCAGAGAGTGAGCAGAGAAACCTCTGAAGGAGCTGACAGTGCAGTCCATTTGAAGGCCTTGTGCTTGTGTGCCTCTCTTTTCTTCCACGTTGTCCTTCCTGATCCATTCTTTTCTTGCTGAAGGAAGCTGTGGCACATAACATGGACATAAAGCTTTCCCTGCTTTACAGTGTTTGCTTTACATTCCATTTCTCCCATTTTAGCAGAGAGACAAACCCCATGGTGTATTAAAGTTTCTCTACCCCAACAGAGGCATCTAACAGCGATTACAAATACTTTTAATTAAATACCTTATGTAAGACCCTCTGGAGACCAAGAAGGTGTCATAATGGTGGTCTTCTTCAAAGTCAGAGTTTGTTGTTCCTGGTTTGGCTAGAAGCTGACACAGTAGGGAAGTGTTTTTTGCCCAGTCTCATCCGTGATATGGTCTCACAGGCTATTAGAGAAAATCTGTGGGAGTCTTCTTGAAAAAAGCATGTCAGATATTTAGATACACTTTAAATAATCCCCTGCAGCCCACCTTACATTTTTAACTTTTTCAGAAGTATATAAAAGTATTTCCAGATGGATAATTTCTGGTGTGTGCCTTTCCAGGCCTTCTAACCCTTCAATCCAGCACTCCAAGCATAGGATTACAGGTCCTCACAGAGATTTTGAGGACAGAGGAGATAAAAAGATGAATGGACAAGATGCTTATTTTTTTTCACTTAATGTAGGGACAGGAGTCTTTTCAGGAAAGAGTGTGGAATGAGCGCTGACCCATCACACTGACCATACAGTTCAGAAATTACAGTGATATTAAAATGACACTGGAAAAGAGTATATACTTCCATCACATATAATCATGCTTTGGCTGTACTTGTGCCTCTTAAAATGAGGTTATAGTACTATCATTTCTTAAATAATAGTAAGAGGAAAAAGCTTGCATCATGAGTGATATGCAGTGTTCTTGCATTTACCAAACAACAACTTGGCCCATAAAAAGTACCAAATCACTACCTGCATTAAGTATTCCATGGGAAATTTGGTGTATTATCCAAGCTGTAATTCTATCTTATTGAGGCAGTGTTTGAACTCACACCTTTCCAGTGGCAGTGAAAGCAGGGCTCCCAGTGGGAGTTCAGTTTCAGAGACGGAACCATTCTTCCTCTGCATCCCTGGGATTCCTCATCCCCCTCTGCCTCTGGCACGGGAAGGAGGACATAGGACAAAGATCCCAAACAAGGATAAAGATAGGGTGAAAAAGAAGGGAGATCAGTTGTACTAAATAACAACCACTCTCAGTTTTTTATATTCTTAAAAATGGTTATACAGACTATTGCAGTGATTGCTGATATACTTTTTTAGTGAAGAGTATAATCATTTATTAGAGAAAGGATTACTAGCTGGTTTTGAGTTTTAGATGTCTGAGAATTGATTGCTTAAATACATATCTAACTAAATACAATGACCAGGGGTTTTCTGCACAGATTATGGCTTTTTTATGTATTCATGAGAGAGCTGATATAAAGGGTCCTGCTGTATAAAAAACTTTATACCTGTGTTTGAAACACACTGCAAACAAGATACATAACTAGTTACAGAGCTTAAAGGTTCATTTTTGTGCCTTTCACAAAGAAACATAGAAACAGAAAATGAAGCTATAAAAGAGATTTCTTAGGTTAAAACACAAGAAATGTGTCAACAAATGGGAATTTTCTATTTGAATGGTTTGGAGATTTTTCTGATGTCAACTTTTTCATCTGAAATTCCCATACAAAAGTTGACAGAAGTATGCATTTAAAAATATTAAGGACCACTGAAAACTGTATTCACATGTGGCATGGGTTATTACTTAGGTCTTAATTTGTGAGTTTACTTTTTGGAATTTAACAATGCAAGTACTGGATTTTTGTAGTAGAAGTTAATTTAATTGCTGTCCTTGTTATACCCAGCCTTCCTTTCAAAGGATCTGACAGTTTTAGGTGAAGTCCTGCTGGATAAAATATATTAAAATCAACAGAAAGCCTGTTTTAAAGATAACGGATAAAAATATTTTAATTGCTTATGATTTTCCAGATTGTGATTTTTATTGTCTGTTTCTAGCAGTATAATTCTGATTTTTTTTGCCTTAACTACTCAAATGAACTAGCATTTTAAGTAAAAAAAATAAGTAAGTGGGAAGAGAGGTAAATTGTAGTACACCTCAGAAAGAATGATGAAAAAGAAATGGATGAAGCAACTTCAGAGATTATATGGTCACAATGAGAAAAATTAAAAATGTACAGCTTCTCTCTGCACTTAAGTAAATTAAATACTACTTTTGGATGTAGTCTGACCTGTAAAATGGATTGAAATGGAATGGAAAAAAACACTGGGAGTTGGAAGAATTTCCAGGAATAATATGCATCCACATGAAAAACACCTGGCTCTGTTGCTCCATGAGGCTGCTGCCTGCGTGATGGGGTTGAAGTCTAATCTGAGCAGGCTCGAGCAGAGTGGAGTCTGCCTCTCACCTACCTCTCCCCACCGTGCTGGATGTTTCCTGTTTTCTGTACTCTGCAGTCTTGCTTAACCATCTCAAAGTCCAGCTTGTTCATCCCTATCTAATCAGAGGTATTGTTTATTAAGTGGTTTGTTTTCCCCAGTCACCTACAGCCCTCAGCCCCAATGTGAAGATCTTGGCTGTTTAACCCCACTGGAAGAAACGCTCCCCAGCAGAGTCTGCAGACAAGTACATTCTGGGGACTGGCGGGTGTTGGCAGAACAGACTCAGACCACCGAGGAGATTGCACGAGGATTTGCTTTGTTCCGCATTCTGTGCAATTTAAAGCTGGGCTGCAACAAACATCATGACTTGGAATGAAAAGCAGTCAAGCACGCAACACTGCTGTTATCAAAACATAGATCTTTGCACTAATTTCAATAGTGGGTATAGCAAACAAGGATACAACTTTAAATCGAGCTGCCTGTGGCAACTTTCCTGGGCTGTGAGAAACAGCTGTAACAGGTCATGAAGGTAAATGCTGTAATGACACTGGTCCCCCTGCCTTTCTGTTGACATTTTGTTTTTAAATACAGCGAGAAGGCAAACACCTGGCTTCTATAAAAGGAGACATTTAACTCTTTGTTATCTGTTTATCTGAGCAGTACATGGTCCCCCCAAAACGCACAGTTGGGTGCTGCATGTTAGTATTTGCATTAGGTTTGCAAAATACAAACCACAACAGATGTCTGAACTGGACCAGCTTGCTGACAGGACCATTTGTAGATGTGGTTTCTGTCCAGGAACGCTGGACACCAAGGCAAAAATTCTAAGAGAAAGTAGGCACAGCTGACCAGGGGCTTACAAATAGAACAAAAAAAATGTAATTCTTCATCGACATTTAAAAATCACTGTCCTTCCTAGCTGCCAACATGGCATTCCTAGTTTGCCATGAAGAACAGAGTCATGGGAAGGGACAGTGATGTTGCTGACCCTTAGCCTATAGGTACATAGATGAAATAGCTGATGGAGTGGATTCTCCCAAATATGTTAGGACAGGTAATCAGAGGAAATTAAGTTACTCCAGAATGGACACATGCAGTGAAGAAGGAGAGACCACAGAGTACCTAATTCTCTATGCATTTTTGGCAGGTGTGTGTTTAACTGAAGATTATTCAGAGCCACATGTTGGGCCCTGCCATCTGCTGAATTTGGATGGGATGTCTGTAAGGCTGGTGCTAAAATACACAAAATGAAACACTGACTTCGGGAGAGAAACTGCCAGTGCCTTTGTAACTACAACTCTCTCTCACAAAAAATTACCTTTTTTTTTTTTTTTTATTTTGTGAAATATTTACCCTCTCTATACAAAAGTAAGCAAAAGTTAAATTCCACCACTCAGAGCTTGATTTTACCTCAAGTCCCTGTTAAAATGCCTCAGTTTTGATTGGAAAAGGGCCTGAGAAACCTAGTCTAATAAGACATGCTTTGAGTGAGGATTGGATCAAAATGATAACATCTGTGCCAATGCATGAACATGAGAGTATCTTTTTTTGTCAAATATGGTAAGGTGGATCTGCCAATCAGGAAAACAAACAGGGAGACACAGAAAGAAGAGACTATTAGCAGAGCTTTTGTAGAAAGGTTGTTTATTTTGTAGAAAGATTACTATTGTAAATAAATTTATTGGAAAAAAAAATCAACCTGTATCCAGACAAATTGCCTCTGAAATACCTAATCCGGTGATTCACAGCTCCTTACCACAGGAAGGAAGGCTTTTCTCCTCTCCAAATGGAGTGCCTTCTCACTTTGATGCCTACTGGAGTTAGAAAATCCTCTTGGGCTTCTAATCTAGTACAGACCTGTCAGTTTATCCCCCTGTGCTCTGCTGGCATCATGCTTATGTTGGACATGCTTTGGAAACAAATGTAGTTTTTGTTTAAGTCAATACCTCCACCTGAACTGCCTTGGACCATAAAACCTTGGGTCCTGCTGATGGCCCATCAAGAAAGAATCCTCTTGTGCAATCAGCAGCTGCTGCATTGAAGAGTAGTCTCCAAACTACTGGGAACACACCAGCACCCAAGCAAATCCATACTATTTGTTCCAAAAATAGTCACTAAGTTTGTTTTAAAGTCAAAGAAACCAAGCTCTTAAGGCCACATTTCAGGGAGCTAATACCGTGCTTTGAACTTCTGCAGTCTGAGATGGGGCAACTCAGCTCCACTCCCCTCAGAGAAAAGAGAGACATAAAGCTTTTGGGTGTTTGGAACTGCATTTTTAGCCTGAACTGCAGAACAAAATCCAACAGGAATTAAGAATTCAGGGTAGCCTCCCATTCTCTGTTCTGAGGGTGATGTGCACTTCTCTGACTTCTAATTTCTAGTAAAATATGCAGCACAGAAAAGAGAAACAAGATTCAATCTGTTTCTGGAAGATTGGAAGGCAGAAGCAGGAGCCGTTTCCTGGGATGCCCCATTGGCAGGGTGGGCACTGTGCAAGAACCTGAGTAACTCAGAACAGCTCCCTGCAGGCTCAGCAAAGCAGCACCTCTGTTGTGAAGGCGAGATGTGCACTTCAGAAAATTGTCACAGAAGGACATAAAGAATTTATTAACCTGCTTCTTGCACAAAGGAGCTTGTTCTCAGCTGATTTATCTGAAATTCTCACTGGCAAGTTCAAGCCCTGGGCCCTCTGCACATTGTTTGGTCTCACAATCAAATTCTCTGATCCCTCATGCCATGAAAATTATCTTCTAGTTTAGAAAAGGTGCCTCAGATTCATGTTCTTAATTTCCAGCTAAGAGGCTCAATGAAATTACTGACCTCCCCTGGACTTTTGGTATGACAAATAAAGTGCTACTGGACAAACAGGAGAATAACTTTGAGACAAACGGATAAATCATTTCCCACATCAAAACATTTATTAACTGGATACAGCTTTCTTTCTTTCCTTCTTTCCTTCTTTCCTTCTTTCCTTCTTTCCTCCTTCCTTCCTTCCTTCCTTCCTTGATTTCCCCTCTTTCTTTTTCCATTGCCTGTCCCATTTCTTGCTGTGAGATTTTCTTTGCAAAAATCGGTATGAATGGAAAAAACCGAGCACTGTCCTGGATTTGTACAGTACAAAGATATAAAAGAGAGAAGAGCAAGCCCACTGCACTGAAACATTCACAGCTGAAGATACAGAAACCAGTTGTATGTGCAGGCACTTGGTGGAATAAATATACAGTGACACTTAAATCCTGACACTCAAACCCCACTGCAGTGAAGCCAGAGGAGAGATCTGTCCACCTGTCACTGTGTGACTACCCTGGCGTCTCCAGGGCTTTCCACAGCTGGGAACAAAATGTGGTTCTGCCTGTGCCATTTTTCCAGTGTCCTCTGCCAGGAGGAATTGCCTTGCCTTTGGAATGGCATGGAACTCAAATGCAGTTTTTACTCACTCTAATTTCCAAAGATGTTCTGTATCCAGCTGATTACTGGAGAGCAAAGCACTGCTGTGATGCTGTTTCTCAGCTAACCTGCACTGTGCCTTTGTGCTGTGTAACCGATACTCGTTGTGCTGACAGAGGGAGGGTTGCCATTTTCTTTGGTTTCGTCTCTCAGGAGTTTTGGTATTTCTCACCTATAATCAGACTTGTTAAGAGCTTAAGGCATAAATCACCTAGGAGAAGAAAATTCAAAGCAGAGCCCTTCCATTACCAAAAAGAAAAACCCTAGCAACTCTCACTGATTAAACTCAACAAAAAATATTTACTTGGTTCATTCCAAAACAAGGAATATGGTTTTAAAAACAGTTTGACCAAATGCCACCTCTAAGTGAATTTGATTCAAACCTCACTAAAACCAAAGTGGGCTTTTCATCACATTTACCCAATTTTTAGCTGTTTTCATTCAGTATGGGGTCTCTTGTCACCTGCAAGGTTTTATATTTATCTGTGCCCACAGCCCTGGTGCAAAGTACCTATGCCAGATGCCTAAAAACCAGGACACATTGTCACTGTTGGAGGGGCCCCTTGATGTGCTGTGCCATTGTTGCTTGTTCTTGTGAACAGCTGTTCTTGTTTCCTACAGATAGTTTGCTTTCTGCCAGGAGCAGTGAATGAACCACTCCAGCTGAGCTGTGAATTACAGGTCCAGAATGAACAAGGATCCTGCACAACAATAGCACCTGACCTAATCTTTTCCTCTGTGCTGAGGGAAAGTCAAGGTAAATTCATGTTGAATGTCTAAGTTCACTCAGTGGCTGATAAAACCTCTTTTACTGGATCCAGTACAATGATTCCAACCAATACAGCAATCATGTATGTGTCTCATGAATCAATGAAAATGTGCATTTGTGACCCATCTGTGCAACACCAGTGGCTGTGATTCTGTTTTCCTATCCCTACTCTCAGAGGTGACCTTTAATGAAGCAGAAGAGGTTTTGTTTTTAAGAGTCCCTGGTTGAAGCAAAAGAAGTGGGAATAGTGGAGGTACAGATAGGGAAACACTAAAGAGACTTCATAAATTTGAAGTACTTAGGCAGAAATTTGTGAGAAAGTTCCTGCAAATCACTTCTGCTTTTGAAGGGTCTGCTCAAAACCACAGCTTTGGAACAGAGACAGGTAGGAGATGAGACTTCAGTAAGGAGGAGGAAATAAGGCCTTCCCCTCCTCATTAGCTTGAATTTGAACATTTATTTTGTCCAGCATTTCTGCTGCCCTAAGGCAAGGATTTTTATAACCACTGCTTAGGAGAGTAGGCAGGAAAGCTGTGCGTGTTGGTGTGACAGCTTTTCTTGGGAATTGCTAAGGAGAGTGAGCTGGAATCCTCCATTCCCCTCACAGGTGGTGCATGGTGATTAGTTCCAAGTTCATGTTAAATAGGGTCTCCACGTACATAAGCTGATTATAAGAAAACTTGTACTTTTAGAGAGAGTTGTTCTTTGTCCACGTGGAGACACAGGATGCCCAGTGCAAGCAGCACAGAATCTGAGTTTGCACACTGTCCCTCTGCCCCACGACAAGTGCCCGGGGTGTTTTTGTGCGGCAAGGCAGAAGCAGCTCACAGCAGTTTCGGGTTGCTCTTCAGGCGGAGGCTGGAGTACATGCCCACGTGCCGCACCAGGTTGGGCTCCAGCACGAAGGCGTTCTCGCCCTTGCTGCGCAGCAGCGAGTAGAGGGCGGTGTCCTTGGCGAAGCCCTGGCGGCAGCGCAGCCCCCGCAGGTATCCCGAGGCCCGGCGGGCGGAGGCGGCGGGGAACAGCATGGCGGGGGTGCAGCACTCGCTGGCCGGCACCACGCTGCAGAGCGCGGGGTGCAGGCGGCGCAGCTCCAGCCCGTAGTGCCGCCCCACCAGCTCTGCCAGGGCCATGCTGTACAGGGCGAAGAACGTCACCAGACACCAGCCGGGGCCCGGCCGCCCCACGGCCCGGCAGTACGCACCGGCCAGCACCGGCCCAAGGAACATGCCCAGGCCCAGCCACTCCAGGATCCTCATGGGCTCGGGGTTGAAGTAGCGCTGGAGCCTCTCAGGATGGTACAGCTTGAAGTAGAGAGCGTCTCTGAGGTAGGGCTTGGAGAACCGGGCCAAGAAGAGGTGCTGCAAGACAGAAAATATCTCCTCCTCTGGCACAGCATCATCTTCCACGAGGAGGATGTACTCTGGGCTGTACAGCAATAGTGACTGCTCGAGGCAGAAGACATAGTCCTGCTTCTCCTTCTCGAACTGGTTCAGGCTGGGGTCGGGATTCTCTCCAGTTCTGTCACGGCTGACCACAGGAAAGAGGCTGCTCATCAGCCTGACGTCCTGATGGCTGCTGGGGTCTGACTCCACGTTACAGAGGAGCATGCGGTACCTCTGGCAACGCGCCCCACATTTCTGGAGGAGGCGGTGGAAGTGGGAGGCCACTTGCAAGACGTAGTGGAAATCATTCCGCCTCTGCACAGTGATAATGGTGATCAGCAGCAAGGGATGGAAGGCGTCACTGCCAGAGGCCTTGGAGGCATTCTGCATCTGCATCTTCTCAAAGTAATGGAGGGCATCCTGGCCCTCCTGCTGGTTCTGCTCCAGGAACTCCTGGCTCATGCGGTTCAGGTGCCAGCGCCGCAAGTAGAAGTAAGAGTGGAGGAGCCGGTGGCAGATCAAAGGTGCCAGCACACCAAAAGTCACCACAGTCAGGGTGAGGAGGTGGATGAAAGGGCTGGACCAACGGCACCACTTCCTGCAAAGCTGCCAGACTCGGTGTAACATAACTGCTGCAGAAGGAGGGCACTCCTGCACTGCTCATGCCCTCAGTCCTTCACTCCTAATGCATCCTTCTCCCTGGACTGCAGGGCACCCCTGGGGCCATTGCCGCCAAACTGCACAGGTTGTCCAAACCTAGAAAGGAAGAAAAAAGGATGGTTACTGAAATAGGAACTGGCAGAGAATTTAGAAAGCAGAGGACTAGTGTCTGAGTAAGCCAAAATACAAGGCCTCTGTGGAATCCGTTGTGATGGAGGCATCCTGGGAGGTTGAGAACAGATGAGCCAAACTTAAGTTTACGGCAAAGGACTTATAAGGCCTTTTTAGTGCATAGGAGCTCTGATCTAACCAAGCTTAAAAGGACTTTGTGTGTTTGTTACTGTGCTTCAAACATGTAACAACAGGCAAGGTGGATGCAGGATGTGTGGAAATCCCTTTCTGTGTTAAAGGCACAGAACTCAGGTACCCCTGTCTGGTGACAGTGACATAAAAATGTCTAGATCACAGCCACGGAGCAAAGCCAGACCTCTTGTATCTTAGTCCAACACATATTGGAGAGACAAACTTTTACCTCTTTGGAGGCACACATGCTTCCCTCCTGCTGCTTACACACTTTGAAATGTGGTTTTTTTTCATTCTTCTCCCCAGAGTGTGAAGCCATATAACAAAGACACCAATTTCACTGAGCGCCTTTGTATGCTAAGGGTAATGTGTGTGTCTGATTCTCTGAGATGTCTCCTCCTCTCTAGACCCTGTGAAATACATGGGCACAGCAACATGACCATGTAATTGAGCCATTGACTCCTACTTCTTATTTAAAATGATGCAATTCAAAAGTACATGCCTTTAATTTTAAACTGAAGTATTCACATAAATATGTAATATTTTTGTATACACATTCACTGTAAGCAAATATCCACCTTCCTATCCACAGAAGCTATATTTTGCCATATTTGCTTCTCTGGCTGCCCTGAACACCTCACAGCCTGGCTGACAAAAGCTTACTCAAAATCAAGGCAGTTAGTCTGTTCAGATGAATTCTCTCATGTCAGTAGTCTCACTTTTAAATCATTCTCCCTTTAATTTCCTATTCCCTCTCCCTGAGTTACTCAGATTCCCCTTAGTGAGGTAATTGAAGGTGCACTGGGTGTTCAGTGCAGAGCCTTTCCAATTTTGCCTTCAGCAAGTTCTGATCATCAAATGGTGGTTCCAGACCAAAATGTTATTCTTTGTCCTCTTCTGCACTGTCATCTGAAGCAGCCTAAGCAAAGCTGGGTGAATGGAAAAAATCATGGCTTTTCTCCTCTGCCTCAGAAAAATGTATCTTGTTTATGAAAAGACTTGGAGGACATGAAGCAGGGTCTGGCCCTAGGGATAGTTCAGAACTGCCTTATTTACAGAGATCACAGATTTGCTGTTTTTACCATTAGGAGAATCTTTTCCTCTTGCCATATGGGAATGTGACAACCATCTATGAAAGGCCTTTTAACAAGATTAATGCAAAATACACAAGAGTTAATCCAAATATTTCTTAGAGAGCAGGCAGTTCATGCTGTGAGATCTCAAACCATCCTTAGATAGACTGTGGTATCAGTGTTGTGCTCTCTTAGGGCTCAAGACAAGATTTAGAGTAATTGAATTGAGAACAGATTTACATGCTGACGCATGAGAATCTGCAGTTTCTTCTCATATAGCTTTCTTTTCCTGTCTGGTTACACAATCCTGTTGCAGAAATGCTGCATTGAATTGCATCAGTGAACTTTTTAAAGGCCCTAAAAGTGATGGCTGCACTTCAGCTGCTAGATCCAAGTCCTGAGGATTCAGAATGTGAAGACCTGAAATCCATCAGATGCAAAGATCTGGCATTTAAATGCGTTTATTCATCCAAAATCCTAGCCCTTCCAGCTAATCTGTCACAAGCATTAAAAGAACACAGACATGCAGAAACATATTCCAGCTCACGCTGTCAAGCCTTGTCTTGATACAAGCATCATTGTAGGCACTGTCTCTGAGCCAGCCTCCAAACTTGAATGTGAGGACCACAGTGAGAAAAGGAGATGAAGGAAAACTAGAAGGTAGTTTAGTTCTCAGGGAATAAAGTTTACTTTCCATCTTCCAGCTATGGGGAAGCTCTGAGCTACAAAACCTATGAGCTGGCAATGAGATCTTGGGATATATATTGAAGCACTAGTAATAATTCTTTGACCTTTTCTTCATTAATAATTCTTGGAGCAACCTGGTCTAGTGAGTGGCATCTGGCAGGGAGGTTGGAACTAGCTATTCTTTAAGGTCCCTTCCAATTCAAGCCATCCTATGATTCTGTGATGATAATGCTCACCCAAGGAAGCTCCTTGCCTCACAGCATTTTCTACTGAAGAGGGAAAAATGGTTGTCCTGTCCTCCTTAGGAGCCAGCAGAGCTGGGGAGGCTGCAGCCTCATGAGGTGAATCAAACAAGTTTTCACTTGACATCTTGTTCTTCTGCAGCCCATGTTGTTCAAGGATCATGTCCCAGGTCCCTGCAGGTGGACTCACACTGAGCCCGAAGCCCAGCAGTGCTGGGAAAGTGGTGTGGGGACTCCACCTGCTGGTGTCCCAGCTCCCGGCTCAGGCGGGTCGGTGAGGCGGGGCAGGTGAGCACCACCCTCTCTGGAGGTACCTCCTGACTCCAGCTTCCCCCGGAAAAGCACCTGGGACTGGAAGCCACCCATGCAGGTCACTGTGTTTTAATTCCAAGCGTTATGACTTAACCCTGGCTTCACTTCCCCAGTAACAGAATTCAAGATCTTAGAGCTCTTATTCCGGCTCTGCAACTCAGGGTGTCTCAAGAAAACAGCAATCACACACAGACCTACTGCTACTCTTCACATCTGCTGCTGCATGAGCCATTGACACACTGACAGCCACACTCTTTGTCACTCTGTCTGCTGAGGAAAAGGCTGTTTTCACTGGGCAGTGAAATTATCACAGAGGCTAAAAATTGTCAGGAGTGTGGTCAAATGCTGTAACTAATCTGAAAAACAAGCTGGAGAATCTAGAAGAAAGGGAAGAGACTAACCTCCTTCCCAACTTTTGTCTGTAACACTGGGAACATGAGAATTCAAAATATAGATTAGAAAATTCTTACTTCTGGAGAAGTGAAGCTTGCTCTTATCTGTAGGATTTGAATCCAGAGTTTCTACACAAGCTGTTTTCTAGCCATTAGGATGGTTCTGACTTCAGAGGAGACACTGTTTTCAGAAGCTTTTTGTACTGTCATTTTTATTTTTTTCCCCTTCTAGGAGGAAAAATATCTTGTTTGTTTTTCATGCAAGTGGCATTTCAGACAGAAAAAAAAACAAGTTTGAGTAGAGAAGTGAGAAACAGATTTGGATTTTATAGTGCCTTAAAAAACCCTACTTTATTAAACCTGAATAATAACTACATTGCAACCATATAAGTACCTGCAGTAGAGGCCAGATTTACACGTTCTGTGTAGAACTGAGGCATTGCTTAAACACAACTAGAAGCTGTAGTGTTAAAGAGCTGTAGATTTGTTTGTTTCTTTTCTTAGATTCTCATGATGAAGATTCCTTCCAGAAACACCTAATTCCAAATCTGTATCATATCTTTATTAGTCTCCTAATTACTAGGCTGAATTACACTGTTCAGGAAAACTCATCTATTTGCACACTGAGGAGAGTAGAAAAATAAGTAATGTACTCTTTGGGGTGCAGAGCACTGTCTGCTGTTCTTGTGCTTTAAAAGAAAAAGCTAATTTTCTGTCTGCTCCACACTCCTCTCCACAGAGAGGTGTTCCTGGAACAAAGTTTCCTATACGTTTCAAAGCTGCAAATTTTAAGGTTCCTGGATAGCTGATGTAAGAGAGCCCATCTGCCTTCTACATCCTGCACCATGAGATAAGGACACAACTGTACAATTACAATATTAAATGACTCCTTTTAGCCTATCTACACTTCTTCTCAGCGTCAGTGGGAAAAGCCATTTCTTTCCTAACATAAAAACAGCTGGATGAAGTCGTGTGATCAGAGTCATAGAATCATCTGTCTACAAAGGGTTGAAAGAGGGAAACAAAGGCAGGCTCTTAGAAAATGTCATGGAAATGCCATGGGCTGTCACAGTCCCAGCTGGGCCATAGCAGTGGTGGGAGTAATGGTGCTCACACAAGTGGTACCTTACACTTGTGTGTTGATCCTACAGCAGCACCCAACTGAAATCTTTGTGTGAAAAGCTTTTCTATGCCCCAGCCTAACATCATGCAGATGAGCTGCTGGCTCAGGAGCAGCTGCTCTGCTGATGAACCCTCTCTGACAGAGACAAGGCCTTTGTGGTGCAATGACAAACATCCTGCTCGAATCTGAGGAAGCCAATGGAGGCTTCCCAAGGCACCGTAAAGATCTCCTGTAGCATACAGGCATGCTAACAGGGAATATACAGATATCTTCAAATACTGGAACCTGAGGTCTCTGCCATGAGCTGATCCCTATTACTGGGCCAGATGGCCAGCTTTTCTCATCTGCAATTCCTCTTGTTTTCTGGCAGCTCTTAGTAGGTCAGGTGCCATATAATATTTCTGCAATGTGTCTGTTTCCCCTTGACAACAGCAATGTCCAGTAGAAGCCAAGCATCCACAGATCTGATCACTGTACTTCCATGCCAAACTGGGAGCTGGGGCCCCCCCTAGAAAATACAAACCATCCCAGGAAGAGCTGTGCTGCTAAAAACATTCAGAGGAACCTTAATGGTAAGAGACCAGTAGTTGTTCTTTGATTGTATTCTACCGGCAGATATCAAATATATCTCTCACCTCCTCGAGCACTGCTAAAAGCAATTGTTCTTATGTTGGTTGTAGATGATGAGTCTCATCTATCCTGTTATCATCAGATAAACCAGGCAAAGATCAGGGCTGCTGCACTTAATCTCTCAGCTCCCTTAGAACTTTGGTTTCTTATGGTCTGTGTACTAAAGGTGTAACTCTGTCACAGTTAGCAGATTAATGACAGCTTGAAGTGTAAGAGAAGTGGCCAGAGAGGGGCAGAGGACTTACCCCTTGGCAAATATTGTGATGCATGAAATAGAAATTGAAGACACTGCTGTCTGTTTTGATCCCTCAGGGCCTGTCAGTGAACGTACAGACCTCTTCTGTCCAAGGAGATGGAATTTAAGCACTATTGGAATGGTAAAAATACACAAATATGCAGGGTGTAATTATGTCCGGTTAGGTAACACTAGAAACTGCAGAATTAAAACTTGAATGTAAATTTCATTTTATGCTGGCTTGCTATTCTCATTGGACTGTAGTTAACTTTTACAGGTTGTTCATAAATCCCTTGAAATCCATGATGCACACTTTGAAAGCTACTGAACTAACAAAGGAGGGACATAGCTGTGGCAGGTGACTTTCCCCATTTTATTTGAACTGAGAGGATAAGACTATGCCACAAGTGAAAGAGGCTGTGAACTCAATATATATTAATTACGGTTATTTCCCCAACTACTGTCTTGTTTCTCATGTATATTAATTTTCCTCTGTCACATAAACCTGAACAGAGCCCATTTCACCTGCCTGCCTCCCTGCAGGGTAATCCCATGGGAAAGCAATGCTCCCTCTGTTGCTACCAAGCAGTCAGGTAGATCAGCTGAAGTGAGAGTGGAGAGCAGTCTGAGAAGAGTTCTGCAAGGTAACAGCTAAACACAGAGACTTAAGGCAATGACTTTGGAGGAGCTGTCTGTGATTTTGGTAGATGTGACAGGTGGTTGAGGTGCCCCAAGAGAACCAGGGCTTTGTGATCACAAGGTTGCTCCTATCTGTCTATAGACTCATCCACTCAGTCATCCTGGTGGGGTGGCCTGGAGCAAACCCCCACAATAAAGTCACCTGCCCTATCTTCCCTTAATCCTGATTTGTCATCTCTTGGACAGGTCCTCCTCCATCCCTGGGCAGAGCTCCATTCACTCCAGCTGGTTACTGACACAGAGGGTGACCCCTCCTCATCTCTCCCACCTATCCTTGCCATTCCACCACTCCAGTCCCAGGAGTCACCCCAGCACATTGCCGTGATGCCAAGGAACTGGCAGCCCTGCAGGTGTGCCCATGACTCCAGCTCCCTGTGTTCATTCCCCATGCCTTTGCACAGGGGCAGGTAAGCTGGACTCTGATAAAGGCAAAATAGTGGAGCAATAGCAGCAAAAATGCTGGTATTGCAATGTGTTGCCATTCAGGAGCTCTCCTGCTGATCTGTGGTCTCTCCCCATGTTCTGGGCATCTCTTGCCAGCCCTGGCTTTAAACTGAAGGGATTGAAGTTCCCCTCCTGCAGCAACTTTAAATTAACACCCTCACCAACTTGGCAAGCCTGTCGTTGAAATTCCCTGTCTGTGTCAGAAGGACTCCAGCAGTCCCAACAGGTCTCTCCAAACTTCCTATGGTGCAAGCTGGACCCCTGGCTGTGGCACCAGTCCTGTGACCATTTGCTGGTTTGCCATTTCAAACCCCCTTCCCTTTGTCTGGAGAGGTTGGAGAAGAAGCTACCTGTGTACCAGAAAATGATGAAGGGATTGGAGCATCTCTCCTATGAGGAAAGGCTGAGGGAGCTGGGGCTGCTCAGCCTCGAGAAGAGATGGCTGAGAGGGGACCTGGATCCATGTCTGTCTGTCTGCAGTGAGAGGTCGGGGGATGGACCCCTGTGGGGCCCAGCAGTGGGACAAGAGGAACAGGCAGGAACTGATGTCTGGGAAACTCCACCTGAATGTGAGGGAGAACTTCTTCCCTGTGCAGTGGCTGAGCACTGAACAGACTGCCCAGAGAGCCTGTGGAGTCTCTCTCACTG
Organism: Tychaedon coryphoeus; assembly: GCA_013398595.1. Taxonomy (NCBI): domain Eukaryota; kingdom Metazoa; phylum Chordata; class Aves; order Passeriformes; family Muscicapidae; genus Tychaedon; species Tychaedon coryphoeus. Next base: position 65,817 of record WBND01000976.1, read on the forward strand.
GAGGTATTTCAGAACCTGGACACAATCCTGTGCAATGGGCCCTGGAACAGCCCTGCTGGAGTAGGGAGATGGGACCAGATGACCCACTGTGCTCCCTTCCAAGCTACCCTATTCTATGACTGTGCCAGGCCTGTCTTCCCAGGAATGCAGGTGTCTAGGCCATGTTTTACAGGAGCTAAAGGTACCAGCCTGAGCTGGGATTAGACAAAACTGGAGCTGCTATAGCTGCACCCCTGCACCTACACCAAAGAGGTGTTGGCTACCTCAGTCACTGCTGGCTGTAGATTCCTGTGGTCCCTGCAAGCCCACAGAGTTCTCCTGTGTGGCCTGGTGATGTCCCCATGTGCTGGGACTTTGCTCAAGGACACTCCTGGAGGCTGAGACACCCTTACCCAGCACCTGCTGTCTAGAGTGAGGTAACACATTTTGCATTAAGCCTAAAGGTATGTTGTATGTTCATGACATTTGTATATCCAGCTTTAGCTTTGGGTGTACAAGTGTAGTAAGTAGCAGAGT
>WBND01000976.1:90696-124238 GCA_013398595.1 Tychaedon coryphoeus
GCCTGGGAACCCTGTCGTGCCGCTGACCATCACGGCTGGGTCTGTGTGCCTCTGCGGATGCTCGGGAAATTTACGTTTCTGGCAATAATTCAGGCTGTTGTGGTGCATTGTCTTGATGAAGTGAGGGATATTCCAGGTTCAAAGCACCAAGTTGTGTTTCCTTTTTGTTCCTCAGAGGGATGAGGTCAGCCTTCACAAGAAGCTACGCACTGAGGTGATTCAGCTGGAGGACACCCTGGCACAAGTCCGCAAAGAATATGAGATGTTGAGGATAGAGTTTGAGCAGACACTTGCTGCCAATGAGCAAGCAGGTATGGTGGTGTTCTGCCTAAAAACAGCCAGCTACCACCGATGCCCATTAGGGCACACAGTGCACTAGAACACCTGGGTTGATTCTCTGTTACTGTTAAATACTTGGTCTGGCAGGTCTCTTCATCTCAAAAAACAAACCGCTTCACCTGTTTTATTGGGAGGCCAGTTCCATGTTACCTGACTTCTTTCTAGAGGCTGCATGCTAGATATATTTTGCTAACAATTTGGTTTATGCAGGATATTTAACATTATTAAAAACGACTTGTGGGGGGAGGATTCATTTCGAAGCCTGTAAGGATAATCTAGATAGCAAAGCAGTAATTCTTAAATTTCGTAAGAGGAAATAAATTACTTCTGAAGTAGCATTTAAATCAGATTTCTTTTTTAATCTGACATGTTTCCCTTAGGATCATGGGTATAAAAATAATGTTAAGTCGGAACATAGGACTGTGAATTTGCAAGGACTTATGGTTGTGTATAGAACTGGCATGACATTTTTTCTGCAAGTGTTTTGTGTTACTCTGTTGTGTGGCAGAATGGTAATAGTCTTACTTTGTTCTTTGTCATTGTCATTTAGCTTGTTCTCCATTTCAATGAAAGTTCTCAGGAAGGTTGACAGAAGTGTGGTTTGTCACAGAGGTGTTTGTTTCTGCAGGCCCAATTAATCGGGAGATGCGTCACCTCATCAGCAGCCTCCAGAATCACAACCACCAGCTGAAGGGAGAGGTGTTGAGATACAAGCGCAAACTGAGAGAGGCCCAGTCTGACCTGAGCAAGGTAATACAGCAGGAGATGCCAGAAAAGAGGGGAAAGGCTTAGGAGAAGGGGAAATGCCATCCTTGCCAGCAATATCAACCTTTCTGATACGTTGTGCAGGATGCAGTGAAGTTTTCTGTGGAGCTCTGCACTCCGCTGCGTCCTTTGACCAAATGAATGCTCTTCCTTTGTAGCTGTGTAGTGCTCCATGAAAAGGGGGCATGGGAGCATGGACCTGGGAAGACATGGGAGAAGGGGGTAAGGAAGACTCCTGGCTAAGAACTTAAACATTTGTTTTCTTGGTCGTCTCTCTTGCTGTTCCGCGCCAGATCCGCTCTCGCAGTGGCAGTGCTCTCCTCCAGTCCCAGTCCAGCACTGAAGACACAAAGGAGGAACCTACAGAGATCAAGCAGGAGCCTGATGATCCTTCTGCCCAAGTGTCTGCTCCCAAGGCTGCTTCTGAAGATGTTAATGAAATGAAGGCCAGGCGAGATGAAGAGGAACGGGAGCGGGAGAGACGGGAAAGGGAGAGGGAACGAGAGAAGGAAAAGGAGAAGGAGAAAGAAAGAGAACGAGAAAAAGAGAAAGAGAAGGAAAAGGAACGAGAGCGGGAAAAGCAGAAGCAGAAGGAATCTGAGAAGGAGAGAGAGTCCAAAGAGAAGGAGAAAGGGAAGCATGAAGATGGAAGAAAGAAGGAGGCTGAAGTGATCAAGCAGCTGAAGGCTGAGCTCAAGTAAGAGCTGTTGTTTCTCATTTTCCTGTGGGAACATTGCCCAAGCCTGGGGTGTTCAAGTGTTCTTGCTTTCATGGGATCAGCATCATTGAAGTTTGAAGCCAAGAGAGTTTCTTGACAGCTTCTGTATCTGATTGTGATGTGGTCAGTGTAGGAGTGTTTTTCCTACATTAGCCTAAAGCATGAATTACCAAACCAGATACCTCGTGCTGTGGGTCAAGTAATGTTGATTTGTTGCTGTCATGATAGCATAAAACTTCACAGCAGCAGGTTATTAATAGAGGACATGGCAGTGTTCCCACTCCTGGATAGTTCCCAAAGCAGAGCTGGATAGTTTGTAACTTAATATTAGGATACATATTTCATCTCCACCTCACTTCTTGCCTTTGAACCCATGTGCCTGAACATGATTCTTTACCAGCCTGTACTCAGCTGCTGTTTTGTTGCCAACATGAGGCACCATATCCATGTGGGAGATTGAGAGAATATTGCCAGTTCTTGTGCTGGCTATGTAACAGCATGGCTTTGCTGCTGTGTTCTCACACTGGTCTGTCTTCCTTTCTCCAGGAAGGCCCAGGAGAGCCAGAAGGAGATGAAATTGTTGCTAGATATGTACCGCTCTGCCCCCAAAGAGCAGAGAGACAAAGTGCAGCTGATGGCAGCTGAGAAGAAGGCAAAAGCTGAGGTATTTCTAACTTCCTTATTTCTTTTCACTGTGTTACTTAAACTTCTTTTTGGATACTCTGCAACAGAACGATGTAATTTCTCTCCTAAGGACTTAGGATTGTTAATCTTCTCATCTTTGTCGCTTAGAGATTGGAATGGCCTGGAGATAAACGGGGGACTAGTTGCTAGTGCAAGCAGTTGCTAGTGTACACACACAACAATTTCTGGGTTCATAAGCACAGATGCTTTTGCAGATCCCTTAAGTAACAGCATGTCTCTCTCTTTGGGACCCCTGTGGGTCCAAGCCCCTCTTACCTTCTTCACAAGCAGGTCTTACCTATATGCAGCATTTACTCTGTGCAGCACATGTACATGGGGTAAAGAGTTAGATAACACACCGATACTGAAGAAAATATATAATAAAAAGATACAAGAAGACAGGACAGGACAGGATGTGATGATCATGTGCAAGGCTGACCCAGATAGTACAAATATGTACTGACTGCCCATATTTTCTATGGGCCTGGCTCCGTATATACCCTTCTCTGTCTGAACAAACCCCAGTTTGTTCATCCTTGGTCTTCATTTCCCTGCACATTGCTTCTGGATTTGAACAGCTCTTGATTCCCACAGCTCAGAAGCTCTCCCAGTTCAGGAGCTATTCCTGGCTTACAGTGTCATCAGTTAAAAAATCCAAGCTGATCTTTCTGGAAGTGGTTTCTTGGAAGCCTGTCAGCTGTTGTGACTTGGAGAAGTTTGCTTTCTTTGCTTCCTCTCTTTGTCTCTGTGTTTATTTTGTTGGGTTTGTGTCTCTGTATATTTTGTTGTGGGTTTTCTCCTTCTCCCACATTCAGATAACCTTAATGAAAATAATGAAAATAAACATTTTCACACTCTCATGTGCTTTCGTCAGTTAGTGTGACTGACCAGGTTTCATTCTCATCACTGCCTCTCTTATAATTTGTCTGACAATTTCGTGTTTCTGTGTGCTTTATTTTACCTCGTCTTTTTCCTGATATCTCCTCCTTATATGGAAAAAGGTCCTTGACCAGATGCCCTTAAAGGAGCACATGCTCTCTGTCCACGTACCCATATATGTACAATTGCAAGAGACTGATGTTCCTATTCTGATAAAAGATGCTGTAAAATTTTCAAAGGTGTGAAAGTCAGGATCTTGGGCTTACAGCCCATCTCAATGGTACATCTGCCCATAATACTCTGTCAAAAGGACGTGGGAGTTTTTTGCCATGCTTTGAGGGCAGTCCTGAGTTTCAGAGAATTTTTGAGAAAACAGGCTCTTAATGCTCAAGGCACATCCTTGTGTTTAGTGTCCTTTCTGGCTGGTTCTTATAGCTTGAAGAACTGAGGCAGAGGGTGAAAGAACTGGAAGACAAGGAAAAAAAGGAGAGTAAAAAGATGGCTGATGAGGATGCCCTCCGCAAGATCCGAGCAGTGGAGGAACAGATTGAATATTTACAGAAAAAACTTGCCATGGCTAAGCAGGTGAGAAGTTTCTGATGAGTTCTCTTTTGGTTGGAGCAGCTGTGGAGGAGCTGCTTTTGGGTTATATCCAGGGAGGGAGAAGGAGTTTATATCTGTATGGGCCAGAGATGGGAGTTTGATCCATGTTTACCAAAAGGAAAGAAAACAAACAAAAGAACCACCAGCAAAATAACCCCCTCCACCCTCAGTTCCGGGGTACCATGGGCAGTCTGTAGCAGAAAATGTTTAATAACAATTAAACATTAAATAAACAGTTAACCATGTGGCCTTATTGAAGCACACAGAGGAGAAATGGCTTTATTCAGCCATTAGGAGAAGAGACTATAATTTATTTTTAGGAGTTAACTTCTCAGTTAATCTAGGGAATATGTTTGCATGGAATTGGTACATACCTTCTGCTTAAAAAGGGCTCAATCCAGTGAGAGAGCAGGACCCCCTCAGCAGGGTGGAGGCAAGGCATTTAATTGACATTTAATTGTACTCTTTTATAATTTGGATTCTTGTTATTGTAGAACAATGCTGCTCTACCTTGTCAATGCTGAAGTGGCCATAAGTGAGTTTAAAAAGCTTGGCTGCCTGTTAGTTGGAAGTTGCCAAGCTGTCCACACCTAGAATTTTTGGCCTGGTGTATCTGGCTGCTGTTCAGCTCCTGGGAATTGGGAGTTGGTTTCTGCCCCAGCTCTGGCAATGGCCCTGTCAGAGCTGATCCTGACAGGCAAGAGATAGGTGACCCATCTTATCTCTTCACCTTCAAATTCAGAGTATCTCTGCTGTGGAATAGATTTGTAGAGAATACGTTTTTCTGGTTGTCGGGATGATAATGTTCCCTGGTGCCGAGAATCTTCCTCCATCTTCACTAGTTTTGATGTCTCTGAATAAAATGTTCAGGCTCACTGTGGGGGGTCCAGGGGACAGTTTGGCCAGAGCCTATGATTCTTTTGCAGGAGGAAGAGGCCCTGCTTTCAGAAATGGATGTCACAGGCCAAGCCTTTGAGGACATGCAAGAGCAGAACATCCGCCTGATGCAGCAGCTGCGCGAGAAGGACGACGCCAACTTCAAGCTGATGTCAGAACGTATCAAGTCCAACCAGATCCATAAGCTGCTGAAAGAGGAAAAGGAGGAGCTGGCAGACCAAGTTTTGACACTGAAAACACAGGTAATATGGAAAAAAGAGAAAGGGCAAGAGCTGGTGGGGAAGGTGGAGGTGTTGTGGGTTATCTGTTTTAGGCAGCTGTGCACCACTGTTTGCTTGTTCCCCCACTGCGGGGAAGGGGAAAGAACCAGAATGGATAAAGTGAGAAAACAGGTGAGATGAAATAAAGGCAGTTTAACAGTTAAAGCAAAGATGTCCATACAAGCGAAACAAGAAATTAATGAATTCATTACTTCTTGGGGCAGGCAGGAGTTTGGTCATCTCCAGGAAGGCAGGGCTTCATCATGCCTTATTGTTATTTAATAAACGCAGCTCTGAACATCCTCCCACTTTCTCCTTTCCACCAGCTGTTACTGCTGAGCACAGCTTTGTAGGGTATGGAATACCCCTTGGGCCAGCTGGATCAGCTGTCCTGGCTGTGTGACATCCCAGCTTCTTAGGCACCCTAAGCCTACATGCTGGTGGGCAGCATGAGACACAGAAGGTCTTGGCACTGTGTAAGTACTGCTCAGCAACAGCTAAAACAGTGCTGTGTTACTGACAGTGTTTTGCTCCAAAATGCAAAACATACCAGCATGTCAGCTGCTCTGAAGAGAATTAACCTCACCAAAATCAGTCCAGAATGGAATGTTCCTCTCACCAGCCTAGGAATGCATCAGGCTTCAAAGGGGCCTGTCTTTGTAAGAAACTGAGACTGCTGTATGAGCATTAGAATGTCCTATGGGCTCGCTGCTATGGAGAGCAGATGAGTGAGGAAAAGCAGGAAGTCTTTGTCCTGTTGGAATGGTAGTTCTATCTGTATATTCTACCTGTACCTGTATATATTGGTAACAAGCAGGAGGAGTTGTAAACCGTGCTTCAGTCTGAACTGCCTCGGACATGGGCACAGACTGGGAGAAGAAATCACTGAGAACACTGGAACAGAGAAAGACTTGCAGATTCTGGTGGATTAGAGGCTGGACGTGACCCAGCAGTGCATGCTGGGAGCCCAGAAAGCAAACTGCATCCTGGGCTGCACCCAAAGCAGCGTGGGCAGCAGGCTGAGGGAGGGGATTCTGCCCCTCTAGTCTGCCGTCCTGAGACCCCAGCTGCAGTGCTGCATCCAGCTCTGGGTTCCTCAGCACAGGAAAGACACATGGACCTGTTGAAGGGAGTACAGAGGACCCTATAAAGGTCATGAGAAGAAATGAGCACCTCTGCTACAAGAATAGGCTGAGAGAGCTGGCATTGTTTAACATGGAGGATAGAGGATTCTGGGGATATGTCATTGCAGCCTTCCAGTACCTTAAAACGGCTTAGAAGAAGAAGGAAGAGGAACTTATTATATGAGCATATAGCGACAGGACAAGAGGCAGTGGTTTTAGACTGGAAGAGGACAAGCTTAGATTAGATGTTAGGAAGAAATTCTTTACTCAGAAGGTGGTGAGGCACTCCTAGAGGTTGCCCAGAGAAGTTGTGGATGCCTCATCCCTGGCAGTGTTCAAGGCCAGGCTTGGATGGGGCTTTGACAAATGTGCCCTAGTGGAAGTTATCCCAGGGAGGCTGGGAGTTGATGATCTTTAAGATTCCTTCCAATCCAGGCCATTCTATGACTCTGTATCCTGTCATCCTTGGAACCACTGTGGAACTGTTCACTCCCTTGCAGTAAGTCTTTAAGCCACTGTCCAAGAATTAGGACATCTTTATTGCAAATATTTGACTGCTAAGTTTTAAAGTGCTGCCCAGAGAGATCTGGATATGGCTCTCTGGATACAGGCACAGCTGTTGAGGGAGAAAAAGGCAAGCTGAAGGTGTGCTTCCTGGTGGTGGGGAAGCAGGATAGTTTTAGTCTGTAGCTTGAATGACAGCTCTGAAGACCCACAGAGCATGCGTTCATTTCTTCTGTACCTCCTATCTTCAAGGTGGATGCCCAGCTGCAGGTTGTACGTAAGCTGGAGGAGAAGGAACACCTACTGCAGAGCAGTATTGGAACAGGAGAGAAGGAGTTGGGTCTGAGAACACAGGCCCTGGAAATGAACAAACGCAAGGTGAGTGATGCCTTCGTTGCCTCTTGGGTTGTGAGGTGGAGCTGCTGCCGTGTGGGAGGCATAGAAGGCTCTGAGCTCTCACTGGCATTACAGAACCTGGTATTCCCTGGTTTTGGATGAGTTTATCAGAAGGCTGAGGAGTCCTGGAAAGAATTATGATTAAAGTACTAGAGAAGCAGGTCACGTTTCTGTGAAAACTATGGTGAAGAAAGAGACAGCAGCAAGATGAAGTTAACTGGGTTCAAAGCTCTTGTAGGAAAGATAGGATGATAAGCAAAAGGAAAATACAGCTGAGGAATGTGAACACTTTTAACAAATGCATATGATTAATAAAATAGGTGTGTTACCAGTAAAATAAAACTAAGTCTTATAGCTGATGCTGCCTTTGTTGTTAAGTTTTAGTAGAAATGCAGAAATTACATTAAAACAGGCAGAAAGGAAAGCAGGAGTATCAGTGTGAAGAGGAACTGGGGAGAATTCAGCAACATCACCCATGCTTAATACAACAGTTCGTGGTATTAAGGGAGTTTGGTTACAAAATTACAAGAGAACTGGTGAAGAGAGAAGATTGTTAGGAAAAGATATCTTGCAGTTCTGTCAAGCTCAGCTACAGAACTGCCTCTAAACAATTCAATAGAGAAAACATGAAAGCTGGAAGGCTAAAAATACGTTAAGAAGAGAAATTGATATTCCTTAGTGATTTCTAGGTGACGTGCTTTGCAGTGTGCCAAGATTTGGCTCTGCCCAAACGAATCTTGAAGCTAAATGATTAGAACTTGTTAATAATTAGGTAGTAACAAGGGGCTAGAAATCACCAGAGCTGTTCTTCTGTGTTTGGTCCTTATATACTGGTTTTCTTTCTCAGGCCATGGATGCAGCCCAGCTTGCAGATGATCTGAAGGCTCAGCTAGAGCTGGCACAGAAGAAATTACATGATTTTCAGGAGGAGATTGTAGAAAACAGAGTAACGAGAGAGAAAGAGATGTTCAACTTCAAAAGGGCTGAGGTATATATCCTATGCACAATCCTTCAAGATTTGTATGCTTTAGCATGCTTCTCTGTGTACATTGAACTTGCAGAGGATTTCAGCTGAACTGCTCTTAGTGTCCAGTTTCACTTTGATTTTGGCTTCATCAGGTCCTGGCTCTTTCAGATTTTGTCCACTGCCAATACTTGTGGCATCAGATTATCATGTTGTCCCTTTGATTATAGGGGATGAAACTGGGGGTGGCATGACTTAGCCAGGTGCATGTTCTCTTTGTTCCCTGAAGAAGCTGACCGAGACTGTGCTGCTCCTTCCTGTTTCATGCAGGAAGATATTTCTAGGTTGCGCAGGAAGCTGGAGACCACAAAGAAGCCTGACATGGTTCCCAACTGTGATGAGATCCTGATGGAGGAAATCAAGGATTACAAGGTGAGTATCTGTGTCTATCAACTTCACTTTTTACTTTAGTGAGAAGATGTGTAGGCACACTTTCAGTATCTGACATCTCTTGTGTGTACTCTGACATTGAAGAAACCACACTGTCCTTCTGAGGAATGGAAGGACCTTAATCTTGAGACATCTCTGAGCAGAGCAGCTGGGCTGCAGGACCCCTCACAGCTCTGTGTGTGTGTGTGTGTGCTGCAGGCCCGCCTGACGTGCCCGTGCTGCAACATGCGCAAGAAGGACGCGGTGCTCACCAAGTGCTTCCACGTCTTCTGCTTCGAGTGTGTGAAGACGCGCTACGACACCCGGCAGCGCAAGTGCCCCAAGTGCAACGCGGCCTTCGGGGCCAACGATTTCCACAGGATCTACATCGGCTGAGGCGCTCCCAGAGCGCCTGCTGTGCTGAGCCAGCCTCCCTCCCCCTCTGGCAGCTTTGCCTCCAGGGTCCCGAGAGAAACGCACTCGGGATCTTGCTTCTTTTCCTGGCCCTGGCCCTTTGGTCTTCCCTCAGTTTTTGTGTGCTCTTTGTGCCCGAGAGGAAATTTCCCGTCCCTCGCTTTCACACTGCCAAGGTGGGAACATGCAACTGGAGTGCAGCCTTGGGATGGAAGCTGAGCTGCGGCAGAGATTAGTGAAAGCTTTATTTGAGGGCTCTGCTTTGGATGCTAATTAAATCCTATCAAGGGATGACATTGCTCCTGGGAGGGGAGTTTCCCAATTAGCAGGCTAAAGAGAGGCCAAGGGACTGAATCTGTAGACTCAGTGGAGCAACTCCTTGTGTATCTTCCTGAGTCAGGGCAAGAATCCCTGAGGGCTGGTGCACTAGGAACACACAACAGGAGGGCCAGGACACAACAGGAGGGCCAGGATGCTGTGTTATTTCTGCAGTCATTTTGTCATGGCTGCTGAGAATTTTGGCAGGGATGTGGTGTGGCTTGGAGTCTCAGTGCTCCCTGTGCTTGGAGGCTGCTTTTGAAGTCTGCTCCTAAAATCAAAATGGGAAGTTGTTGATTTGCAACATTTCTTCCTAGGATGTAGTGTTTCCCCTGTAAACTTAATTTGCATGGAAGGTGCACCTATCAAGAGGTTTGTCTCCTGGGTGTCCCTTCCCTCAAGTATGGAATCTCCTGCCTTCCACCATCCCCTCCCTGCAGGAAATACCAGATACAAAGAAAGGAGTCCAGGCCCTTATACTATTCATTATTATCTTGGTGAAAATATTCAGAATATATGAATAAAGCCTTGTAAATGATGAGGAATCCTGAAAAGTGAGAAGGAGCACTTGGAAGGCATCCTGCCTTTCCAAGGGGAACCTGGGATGCTGAGAGTTTCAGCCGTGGCGTAAGCGGAAGGAATGAGAGTAGAACTTGCTCCCCTTTCACTGGAAATTGCTCCTGGGATTACAGGTTCTGGCAGCAAGTTGGCTAAAGAATGGTTTGTAATGCTGCTGATGGTTTTTGGGGTACAAATGCTTCTTCATCTCAACCAGGACCTGGCTCATGAACAAACTGCATCTTCAGACAGCTTTGCTACAGCAGCAAGGGTTCTTCTACAGTTGTGAACAGCAGTCTGAACAGCCCCAGCAGAGCTGCAAAGCCCCTCTGTCCTTCCCCAGTCACTCCTGTATCGCTTTTCTGCTGAAATTGAGCTTTGTGTGCACGCTGCCCAAGTTGGCTTCCCTCTGCTCATGGCAGGAAATGGATACTTCAAATAATCTGCATTAGTTTCACAGAGGAGTTTTGGAAACTCCTGTTCTTCCTTAGCAAGAAATAAGTCTTGGTTTTATTTTAAAAGTAGCTTCTTTCAAGCTCATTTTGGAAGTGACTGATTTTTCTCTCTGTGGATAGAATTTTATCACTGAGAAACAGAAAATTTTAGATGGTCTGTTTGCAATAATATATGGAAAGAATTTGAATTTATCAGGACTAGTAAGTATTGGGGTAAAAAAAGTAAAGCAGTGACAGGTGTTCTTTATGAAAAGGTTCTCTAAATTCAGTGTCTTAGACAAGAAAGAAAAGGCCTTGTCTTCAGTCTCCCCTCCACCTTCTGTCACTGCAGATCCTCCCCTCTGCCACAGTCTGCAGGCACTGATGCGCCTGTGGTCCTCCCCTTCCCACAGAAAACCACAGCAATCTGTCCCCAGGAGATCAGGCTGGAGCAGTGGCTGAACAAGAAAGCAATGTGCCAAAAAGTACGTCTCTGCTGAGCAGCAGTAACTTGGGTCTTTTCTGAAAAGGCACAGTTGGTGTTGCAGTAGTTCGGAGCAATCCCTATTCCGCATTTGACATGGGAGAAGCTCCTCAGGCAACCACCAGAAGTAACACTTGCTTAACAGTAGTTTTTAGGTAGTTGACATTTTCCCATTTATATTTTTGCTTTTAAATGAAGTCTGATTTATTGAAGGATTTGGTGTTTGGAGCTTTGAAGTAAAACATTTTTGTTTAAAATACAATTAACATTTTCAATTACTTTTTTTTTTTTAAGTCTGTTTCTGGGCTCATGGATGTAGAGATAAGGACAGAAAAGCCTTGATAAAAATACTTATAAAATTGGACTGAAATACTTATTTCCTAGTGTTTTAATGAAAAGAGCAAAATTCATCTCTTCTAACCAAGGGATGTTGGAGGTTGTGAGGTACCAGATGCTACACAAAGAAAAAGCTCTTTCTAAATAGCTAATTATCTAAAGTGGGGGAGGGAGGGGAAGGGAAAGCAAGTTTGCCACGAATGTGGGGACTTCCCAGATCCATTAGACATACCAAAGTGCAGGCCTGTGGATCCCACTTCTCTGTTTTATGTCCTAATTTCTCTTCCCTGTGTTACTGCATTAGAAGGAGCAGACACACAAAAGCAGAGAACAAGCCCTGAGTATGGAACAGAAAATCAGATCTTGGTAAGGCTAATTAGTCTGGGTCTCACTGTGATCAGCTTTTAATGCAGAAGCAGAGCTTTTTATGTGCAAGAGTTTTTCAAAGGTTAGAGGTGCAAATAGGTAGAATGTCTTCCTCAGTCTGCCTGCAGACTTTTAAGCCCAGGCAACATTCTTGCAAGTGCCTGGAGATACAGGGAGGGTAAAAATTACTTTGGTGACTTATCTGGGAGACTGGAGTTAAGAGACAGTGTGACAAATTTTTTTCTCTGTAACATGGGATGTGTTGGGAAATGGTTTTCAAAAATTAATAGAAACCCTATTTAAAAAACACAGTCAGTTGGGTTGATGCAGTGTTTATTCAGATGCTGAACAGCTTACCCTTCCTTCCCCTCATCACCCAGGAGGGAGAGAGCTTCATTCAGTACATTGCCTCTGAAACCACAGTTCTCATTCTTTATCCACAGAGCAGTTTAGGTGACTCCTTTTGGTTTTGATGGGACCTTGGTATCTAAATAAATCATGGTCCAGAGCCTCCTTAGTCACCTTGTCTGTGAGAAAGGACTTTATTGTCATCTTAAGACAGAATATTAAGGGAGTAGTTTCACACTGGCAAATATTTCACTTTTTGAGGTAAATACTGATTTACAGTAGTGCCCCCTCTCCCTTCTCATACTTGCTCTGTGCCACTGTGAATCCATCCCTTCACCTGCTGGTGCAATGTTTGCACGGCTTCTCTCTGGGAGGGAGTGGAAGCCCAGCCTAGGCTCACAGGCAGACAGAAGTGGTGGTTTGGTTTTTGCCAAGTTATTTTAAGCTGGGTGAGTTCCTTCACCACAGTTTCAGAGCAGCCACACCTCCGTTTGTGCTGACAGAGCTGAGGGAATGCTGTGTGGTGGGTTTGCCACCAGGAATTTGTCTTGTGAGCCTGTGCCAGGAGGGAAGGGACTGCCAACACAGAACAGCACCTGCCATAAAGAGGCATCCGTGAGGAGCCTTCACATGAACAAAGACTAGACCCATACAGAACACAACAAAAATGTACCAACAAAGGGACATACTGCCAATGAACAGTTTAAACCTTTTTTTTTGGCATCTTTTTTTTTTTTTTTTAATTAATGCACAGAAAGGGCAAAAAAAGTGGAATCTCACTGTACTGTCAGATGGAGAAATGAGGAACTCTCATTGAGATGCTCCTTGTCTCTCCAGTCCCTTGGGAATGGCTGGTGTTTTCCAGGAGAATAAGAAACTTGTTGTGAAAGGAGGAGGACTCAGGAGGGTGGCAGTAGCTGTGGGCTGCTGCAATACTGCTCTCCTGAAGAGCTTATTGCCTGCTTTATTTTTGCACCCCTTTCTGGCATTACAAAAGTGTGTTACAAATTTTACAGAGGAAGGGGAGAAAGGAAGAAAAGGGGAAGGGCCCAGGTGTGCTGGCCTAGGACTCTGCAGTTCTGTTTGTCCTTGCATACTCTTCCAGCTCTGATTTCCTGTCCATGGCGAGTTGCAGCTCCTGCTTGATGATTTCAATCTGCTTCTCCAGCTCTGTCAGCTCTTGCAGCACTGAGGTCCTTGCAGTGTTGAGGGACTCTGCTTTCCCGTTGGTGGTTAAGGAAGGAGGAGTCTGTCTCCTCCCCTGCGGCAGGGCGATGTCCTGGTGCTGATGGATTGTCACCTCATTTTGCCCCTCATCGGTGCAGATGTATTTTTTTCGGTGGCAGTTGCCCGGGTTAGCTGTGTTCCACACTGCATGCTGGCTGTTTCCCACGTGGGCCCTGAACAGAGAGAGAAGAGTAAATACCACAGCAGAGCCTGCTCTTGTGCGTGTGCAAACCTCCCCTGTGAGCTATTCTACTGTAAAAATATAAGGCTGCTGTTATATATTACAAAGTAATAATATTCCTTTATCCCTGGAATTATGTTTTCTTGCAAAGCACAAATCATGAATGCAAATGACCAAATTTTTGTGATTTAACCATAGCAGAGGCTAGAACAGAACCCTGAATGTCATCTTCCCCAAAACATAGGTATGAATTTAGGTATGGAATTACTCAGCTACAGCTCAGCAAAAATCCAAGTCCTTCAAAGCCTTCTGAAAGCTTTTGTGGTTGCAATGTGCAAGTTTATTACAACATTAGTCCTTTACATGTAACTACTCTGTCTTGGCTTGGGCATTTGCTCTCACAGAGAAGGAAGGAGACTACCTGGAGCTGGTGTGGAGAGGTGAATGGGGATGGTTTGTTCTTCAGTCTTGAAGTCTTGCTGGGGACCTGCCTGTGCTTTGGGGGATGGACACCAATGATGTGTATCCGAACCTTGCAGGGTCGTTCCTGAGCTTTCTGACACACCACAGAGACTTCAGGATTGTTGTGCTGGGGCACAAATTACTGTCTGGGAACGTTTTAAAATGCCTTTTTTTTTTTTTTTTTTCCAGAAATATTTCTGTAATATTTTGATTCCAGAGAACATTTTCCTTTCTCTTTGGGGAACTTCCCTCTGCTGGGCTCCCAAATCAGGCCAATTCCCAGAGCTCCTTCCCAAACTGAGGAGTAGCCCATGGCCTCTGCTCTCCAGCTGGAACAGAAGGAAGCACAGAGCTTGCTGTTGTGGGAGTGGAGCTTCTCTTCCCTGCCTGCTTTCCCTTGGGGACAGGTTGGTGTGTGCTCTTTTGATAAATGGAGGTTTAAACTCTGAAGGAGTTGTGTTTCAAAGTGCTCCCTCCTCGAGCTCCTCTGTGGGTATCCTTGGACCAAAGGCCTCTTGGTGTGAGCTGCCAGTGGGCAGGTGAAGGATGGAGGTTGATATTTCAGGGTTGTGACTGCTGAGAGCAGTTGGCTTCAGGGGTGGATACTTTCCTCATGTACCTGCACTAAAGGAACTTGGAAAGTGGAAATTTTGTTCAAGGAGGTGCTGATCAGGGGTGTTCTCTAAGAGATGCGATGGAAGAGAGGCAGGAGGGGATGTTTCAGGCAGGAGGGCATCATGTTTATCTTTGATAAAATGAAGGAATGAACAGATGTGATCAATTGCAGGCATTTTTAGAAACTTGTGCGTATAAAGGCAGCTTAGGAAATTAGAGATGCTTACTTGTTTATATTTGCTGAATTTAGCAGAGGAGTATCAAAGAAATGCATTGACATCTATAGGTTTCAGTCAGGCCAGACATCCAGTAACATTCTGGAAGACTTTTTCTATTCTATACTCTGTGTCTGAACTTCTCTGTAGAAAAGCAGTGTTGCTGTCTGTGTCCTTACAAAGTGCAACAGTAGGGCTGAGTTGCTGAGAATGTGCACAGTTCCATGCAATGCCTTGTGTTCCTATAAGCTGTACATCCCATTTTCTCCTCTGCAGAACACACAGGCTATGAAAACAAGGCAAGGTTGTTGTCTCCTTTTTTTCTCCAACAAGACTTGTTGGACCCAATGTTTTCTGAAAGGGCTGCATTTGCCTCTCCTCAGCTTTCTAATTCTCATTAGATAAAAGAAGAGAGCTGAAGGAGTTTCAGGCATGTGAGTGCCTGACCTCTCCCTCTAAAGGCTCAGCCTCCTGGAGCCCTGGTTACCTGTTCTGCTTTAGCATGGCAGTCATTCTTTCCCTAAACACATGGGCAGTGGGCTTCAACTGCAAAGCCTGTCTTTGAAATGGGAGATTTTTTTTTTATTAGCTGTATGCAAAATCATGAAAGAACAAGATTTCTAGATTTAATACTAGGAAAAAGAATTAATTTCTGCCTCCCTCATTTGTCACTTTTATCTTGTTTCCTTTTTTTTAAATTCTATTACCTTTGGGGTGTATTAGATCCATAACTACATATCCAGATATAAGGTATTTAATTTCAAAGTAATTTTTATAATTTGTGCTTTAAGGCATGGAGAACTTCCTACCTCTTTTCTACTCGTTTTTTCTTAGGCTGACGTTTTTCTTCTATAAATGAACTATTCAGAGCACGATGTAATCTCTAGAGGGAAAGAAGAACATAAATTAGTAAAAGCAAGATTAAAAATGGCTCCACAAATAGGCAAACAATTTGGGTTTTGTCTGATGGACTTGAGCATAAATTATTTTGCACATTGAAGGATACAAGCAATTTTCTGTGCTTTGTCATTACAACAGATTTATTTTCCCGTATTTTCCCAAAGAAGGACAAGCTGAAAGGCTGATGAATAGTCTGGGAACAATCCTCGTTGTTAAATTAGTTTTAAAAGATTTCTTCCAATGCATTGCTTTAAAGCAATGGAAGTTCTTCCCTTTTGTGTCTTTTGCTGTAAAGAAAGTTCTTACTTCAGAGCAAACACCCAGAGCAACTCTGTCCCATTAGTTTCTCTAGAATAACAAGGGAGGTTACCCAGCATTTCCTGCATGCCTCAGAGGTTTGGGAACCTGTAACAGTGAAATAAAATGTTCTGGTTTGTCAGTTCAGGATAACAACACTGTTGCTTCTGTCATCCAAAAGAGCTGAGCTGTGAGGCTACAAGTGCAAATGGAATGGTTTCCTCTGTGCTTCCCATTCCATCCTTAGGTCAGCCTCTTCAAGCTCCGGATGCTGCTGTCATGTTTCAAATGCCAGCTGTCAGTGCTCTTACAACATTTTATACCTTGTTCTTGCCCAGGCTTTCTTAGTCAGCCACACAACTTTCACAGGGTCCCTTCAGGACACATACCTGACTGGTATGGAGCCAGTACTTCATCTTGGATTTCTTCTTGATTCGTGGCAGGACCAGTCTGTACACGATGTGTTCCCCCATGGTGGTGAGAATGGACAAACCAAACCCAACGCACAGCATCACGAAGAGCCCTGAGAAATGTTTTATCCCCATCTGCAGTGTCTGTGAGTAAAATCAAAAGGGAAGGTTAATGCAGGAGGCTATGAAGTGTGCTGAAGCAGATGCTTTGATTTCTCATTTGGAAATGTGGTCTGACTGAATACACAGTGGTGAAATAATGCAGAACAGTCTGGATATAGTTCACAGCAAAGCCTTTCTGTGCTGCTTTGTGTTCAGTCAGAGCAAAGGATCTGTCATGGGAAAAGATTCAGCCAAACATCAGGGAATTTGGTGCCATTCCCCTAATGAGGTGGGAGTCTTATACATGTATAAGGATCTAGTGTTTGCAGTGTCTTTGCATTTGTAAAAGCAAGTACTGCTTGACAGAATTTAGTCAATGAACTGTAAAGCGAATCCCTCATCAGCAGGGAGCTAATTTTCATATTTTCAGGGAATTGATCGTTAACTTTTCCTTTTTGTACTTTACCCTTGATGGAGGGTCATGGAGAAAATGTGAAATAAGTAGCACAAACATGGCAATCCTCTCCTCCCTACATTAACAGGACTGCTCGTTAAGTTGTAAATCATGTTTGTAAAGAACTCAGACTGCAACTATGGAAAACAGGAACACTTCCCCTTTTTTCTGCCAACCCATCATTTTCACGTAGCGTAGGAAGCCTTTAATTATTTTGTTTTATTGGCATTAATCATGTTTGAACACCAAAAAACTATGTAGAGAAGAAATCTGTACCACAGATACCTGCACTGCAATGTGTGGGTGAGGTATGCATGTAGTACCTTTATTCTCAGGTCTCCATAACTAAGTTTATCAATAACTAAAATCCCTTGTGAAGAATTACTGCCCACTGATTATTATGGAAATATTTCCAGGAATACAAAATCCAGTTGTGTCTTTCTATTGAACAATGTTTTTCTCCAGGCAAATATATTAAAAAGAAAAAAAAAAAATTAAAAAAAAAAAAAGAAAAAGAAAAGAGGAGCAGAGTTTGGGAAGGGTTGTGTGTCACCTGTGATGCTGTTACCCTTGACCTGTTGTGTTCCTTGTGTTCATTTGCTCCATGGGGGGGGGAGGGGATGGTGCTTTATTATGACTATTTCTATAAGCTGGAAAAAGAAAGTGGAATTAGTCAAAAGATACATCACAGAATATTTGTCATGNGGGGATGGTGCTTTATTATGACTATTTCTATAAGCTGGAAAAAGAAAGTGGAATTAGTCAAAAGATACATCACAGAATATTTGTCATGTCTTGTTCTAAGGTCATATTAAGCCACAGAGTTGGTAACTGATGAGTCCACTGAAGCTGAGGGCTTGGAAGTCCTGCTGTATACTTTTGTTGAGTGACTGTGAGCTGTATTTCTCCTGGTTTGCATATTTGATTTCTGGTTTGCATACTTGATTTCTGTTCCTTAGAACACAACGGTATGAGATAGCATATCACAGTTTTTTTACAAGAAGAGAGCTTCAGCAATATAGCAGAGTGAGGACTTTTCCGTGCTGGCACTGGCAATGAACTGTTGTTTTGGGTATGCTCTGCCAAAATCAACCTCCGTGTCCCAAAGCACACTGAGCAGAACTTTTGGGGTGAGAATTTTTGTACCAGTGAATAAACACTTCAAGAGTGTTGAAGGGTATAATGGAGGTATAAAAGCAATTTCTAAAGAAAACTTACTGCAGCATGGAAAGTGTAAAAAGCCATAGCAAAGTGGCTCTGAGGTAGAAGTGTGTCAGAGTTTTGGCACAAGGGTTTTTTTGAAATAGAGACTTCATAAGTTCAACCTCAAGGCAAAACTTGCCTCTTCACATCACAATTTCTAATTGACAAGAATAATAGCTACTGTCCCATAGTTTGTCCTTCCAGTTAGGGGCACAGGAGGGTGACACAAAGTTTACAGGTGGTAATGGTTTACACTTCTCAAGCACCAGAGTGTTTGACTGTAGGTCTGTGTAACCTGTTTCTTTTAACTGGCAATGAAGCCAAACTTTCAGCCCAGGTAGAATAAAATCATAATGAGGTCCCATGTCTTTTACTCAGAGGTCTCAGAGCTAAGACCTCAATATCGCCCATCTTTGAATTTGGAACTTCTGTAAGTATCTGTAAGAAGCAGAAACCCTGCTATCCCAAATAGCCCAACATGGTTAAAGGTGCATTTGCCAGTTCTCCAGGAAGCTATAAGGCAAATCACTCCCTTCCCAGAAAGGGTGCTCAAAGACAAATATGCAACAACTTTCTTAGAGGTACAGAGCTAACAGTAAACATATGAACAAACAGAACAATGATTAAAAGGGAATGTATTTTCTCAGTCATGAATACACTTATCTACTTATGCTGCCAGGCTCTAGTTGTTGGATGTCAGAGAGTAACAGCCTGTTGGTGGTTCTTGCCATGAGACCTAGGTTTAATGTTATATCATAAAACTCTAGCAATTCTAAACAATAATAAAAAGCCCTGTTGCAGGGGGGGTTCCTGAATGCTGGGATGCTGGGGAAATGGGTCTGATGGGGGTGAACAGGGGAGTGGCTTCACCTACAGATGCAGGAGGCATTAACCTGAGACCATGGGAGGTGACGTGTCAATGGGGGTATTCCATAACAGGTCATGTTTCTGGTTCTTGTTCTCAGTTGCTTCAGGCCTGGTCACATACAAGGGCATGCCCCTAGTTTGTGTTAGTGATTGGACCTTTGCCCTCAGATACCCCTGTATATTGTTATGCTTGCCACACCCCTGGGTCTTTGGACAGTGACTCTCAGTTCATGTGGTTTCTACGTTTGCTATTTTATCCATTAAAGTTCTTTATTATTCAGGCAGCTCCATCATTCCTGTCCCTCTGTTTTTGTCACAGACCTCCCGGGCTGGACCGACCCCAGTATCGCTGCCTCCCCGGCGGCCATAGGATGTCTCCTCCAGCCTGGGGTCAGTGTCTGATGCCACTCCAGCACGGCGGCAGACAGCACACTTGGCCAGCTCCTTACATGAAAAATAACTTCCTCATCTTCAGCAAAGCCTCTCTGATTTATGCTGATGAGGGTCTGGCTCCCTGTCCTGTCAGCTCTGCAGAATTGTTTTCTACCTTCCCTGGAAGCAGGTGAAAGAAATTCCAGCGCTGTCATCCCGGATGAGTTTTTCACCTGTAATGGATGGCTTTTGAAATTGTCCCAAACAAGACATCTTTTCATAGGAAAGGAAGTGCCAAAACAAAGCATCAATAATATTTCATCTAGCAATAAAGAAGGTTATACATTGGAAGAACTGGCTGATAAAGGCTGCACAGCAGAAGGAAATTTTTGAGACTAAATCAAGGGGGAAAACAAGGTAGGGGAGAAATAATTAACACAGTGTGGAGTGTATGGAATGATTATGCTTAGTAGTATCAGCACATTCACAAACCATTGTCAAATGGCTGTCAGCTGTCCATCATTACTTTAGAGACACACATGTTAAATAGTAAAGGAAACTATCTAATAGAGGCAACTCTCATTTTCATTGCTTCATTCTGAGTAGAGAAGCAAGCCCTAGCACTTATTTTGTTGCTCCTTTATTTATTTTTAGGTATACATAGAATATATGTGGAAAGAGCAGAAAAATCTGGTTTACCTGCATCACTGCTTTCCTCTCTGCTCAAGGGATAGGGGGTAGGGGAGTGGGTGTGTGGGTTGGGAGTGTGCTTGCTGGCAACAGAAAACAAACTGATGGATTTCTCTACTGCGATATCTTATTTTCTTTTTTTTTTTTTTTTTTTTTTTAAGGAATAAAAGCCTACCATGCAGTGTATTCTGTATTAAGCCAGGATAAAAATACAGTACTTGGTCCAAGTTTGTAATCATAAGTCCAGGAGGTAGCTCCCTGTATTTTAGGAGAATGAACTCAGTTATGTCTATGTAATAGTTCTAGAGCAATAAGCAGTGTAGTCAATCCTGTGATAATTACTGCTAATGCACAACAGTTCCAACAGCCTCCAAGGTGTTTCTCACTGGCAAATTGGGATTTTCTGGATGCCAGTAAATTCAAAAGAAGGTATGTGCTTTTTAAAATATATATCCTTGGAGAGACTTCTCCAATTTATCAACCCATATATGCAATTACTATCTTGATACTTCATGTTGTTTCCAGTGTAGTTATATGCCTTTTTTTTTTTTTTTTAATCCTTGAATAGAAGCAAAGGGATGCAGAGAAGACAGTCTGACATTTGTGTTCACTTTGGTGCAGGGAGCAGAGACAAAAACAGCACTCAGTGATTTCAACATTTGTTTCCATGGGAAGAAAACATGTTTTACTCCCTACTACAGGAGACTGTAAATTCTTCACTCTCGCTGGCTGCACTGAGTAAGTCATCAAATACTCCTGTGGTCAAACTTTGACTAATTAGAAGTTTGTAAAGATTCTTGTGGCTAATCTGCAGGTTGGCAGCACAGCACAGATATTGGTGCTACACACTGCTGAACCCCAATACTAAATATGGGTATCATGAGTGTGTTAACTATAATAATAAGCTGTATTTTCTTGATTGCATTTTCCCTGTAAGGATTTTAAAAAGGTTTGCTGATGTTTGGAAGTTAAGTTTTGCGGCACCTGTGCTGAGAAGGAATTAGCCAGGGTAAGTGGATATGAAGGGCAGAATTCTCATTTACACATCTCAGTAGGCTTGCAAAATCCTACTGGTACTGATGCTTTGATTTAGTCAGCTAAGTGGTATTAAAACGTGTCCCCCTCTCTATATTGTATCATTTCTTGTATCTGCAGAGAGACTTATTTTTACACTTGATTTTCATTCTTATGGCTTTCTGTGCTCTCAAAGAAGTGGGATTGTTTTTATTATTAAAAATAATACATATTTAATCTCTTCAGGGAGATTATCCTTAGCAAAGACTGGTGACCATGGCGTTAGGGTTTCACATGGCAAATTTCAAGATACTGTAAATATTGTCTCACATTGGCAAGACAAGTTCCTTTCCCTGCTTGTTGTGAGGACTTTTGCACAGAGCTGGAAAAACACTGTTTTGTAATAAGTGTTTTATTTTCTACTTATCAATTTTCCCGTCAGTGCCTCTTCAGACAGTCACCTTTTACTTTTGTTTGTTTTCAGTTTTGATGTATGAGTCTAAATCTTTTACTCATTTGCAGGAGACATTTTCTCCTGGCACTGTTGACAGAGCCAATATTCATTCACTCCTTTCTGCAGGGCTGTTCTGCAAAGTATTTTTTTTCTGCAGTACAAGTCCAGAACCCATTGTCTCTTCCCACACTGAGATGACTCCTTTTCAATGCAGTATCTGTCACTTTGTGAGACCCTTTTTGGTGACATTCCCAGTTCCTCCTGCGGGCAGGGGCCACCTCTCCTCCCCAGACAGCATATGTGCAGACTGAGAAAATTGTCTTGGCACAGCAGAACCTTTTTTCCCTGTTCTTTGTTTGTTTTTAACATTCTGGCAACAAGGTGCTGTGAAAGGTGACTGATGGGCAGCTACTCTTTATGAGCACATGGCAGTTTGTTTCCTTTTTGGAAGTGTCTGCAAGGCCTGCCCTTGACATCTGCAGTGCACCAGGGACAAACATAAACCAGAGCTTCAAGGTTGGAACAGTTGCTGTTGAGTTGTAGGTGATGGGTGTAACAAAAAAGGAAACTACTGATTGACTTTTAAGGGCACTAGGAAAAAGAGCAGAAAGACGCAATTTTCTGGATGACAACTGGGTAAAATCATGGCAAGATGAACAAGGCACTGTCTGTGCCTCTTGAGTGATGCTGAGGCCAAAGATGATCAACTCAGGCAAAAAGACAGAGTGAGTTTGAACAAGTTCCTTCAGAGACTGGAGAGAAAAGCCATCCATGGACCCCACCACTGATGGGAGATGAAAAGAGGATTAGTCACCATCCTTGAAGGGATTTAAAAGACCTACAGATGAGGCACTTAGGGACACAGTTTAATGGTGGACTCGGCAGAGCTGTGTTAATGGTTGGATTCATTGATTGTAGAGGTCTTTGCCAGCATAAATTATTCCATAATTCTAAAATGAAGGGATTTTATTTTTTCTGTGTGGCTGGTCTGGATCAGAGGGAATGCTGTGGTCAAGGACCAGTCCCCACTGTTAGCATGGACCTGTCCCTCAGGCACTGGGAGTAGGTTCATGGCACTGTGCCTTCCCTGGAATTACCACTGTGGAAAGTAGTGGGACTGCAGTGACAGGGTCAGTGTGGGCTGCCAGGGTTTGTGTGCTTTCATATATTGTTATTTTAAATGTCAGGTCAGGTATTATTTGTGTGAAGCATCAGCAAGCTCTTGATATTAATAGCTGGGATAATGGTATGTGGCAATATACGATTTTATACTCCATATGTTGATTGTTATCTGACTGAACTGCCAGTCAATGTGGAAATCAGTCTAAGTTCTAGAGCTCCACCTGTTCTGTGACCGTTGTAAACATAAAAGGAAGAAATACAAACCTATCAAGTGAAATAGAAGATACAGTTTCAACAGTAACATTTAGCATTTTTTTAAAAAATGCTAAAACGCTATGAAAGAATACACTCAATTAGCTTCTCCCAAAGCATGGACCAGGAAGGGCTCTTCTCTTTTGTAATGTTTTGCTAAACCCAGCCCTGGTCATCAATGCGTGGCCTGAGCAGCCAAACCCACTGACTGCAGACATTTTGCCTTTCAGGGATACCCCTGCCTGCTGCCCTTCTGTCTGAGTTCCAGAGCTGCTTTGTTACCAGCAGCAGAAAATGGCAAAGCTTTTGGTTCCAAAACATCACAGAATCATAGATGGGTTTGAGTTGAAAGGGATTTTTCAAGGCCACCTGGTCCAACTGCCCCACAATGAACAGGATATATTCAATTAGAACAGCTTGCTCAGAGCCTTGGATGCTTCCAGGGGTGATTGAGCATTTTCAGGGATGGGCATCCACCACCCTCTGGGAAACATTTTCCACCCTCTTTGTAAAAACCTTCTCTCTGCAGTCTCTTCTGAGTTGGGTGGAACTAATGGGATGGAAGGGCAAGTCCCAAGAGCCTGGCTCCTTCTGAAGAGGCATCAGTGAGAGTAACAGTAGGGTAGAGGAAGGACTGAGTGTACTGTATGCAAAATACAAACAAATTACACTGATTATGTCCAGATATGACATGCAAGTATAACTCTGTCAATACCTCATCCCTCCTGCACCATGTTTCACCCTAAGTAGGGAACCCAGAAATTTTGCCACAAAGGCATTCCTTTGAAACTAGAATATGACAATTTTAAGAGTACTCAAGTAATACTGCTAGATGCTAGCTCTCACCAAGAATAGCTACTGCCACCCACAATTACCTGCAGTGGAGAGGGTAAAGTGCAATTCACTGCAGTGTTCTTCCCAAGCCTGAGTTAGCTACATCCCCCATAAATGATCCAGTGGGTGATGGCCAGGGTAAGATGCTTTGGGTAAGTAACTTTGCTGGAGAGGTTCATAAAAAACAGCAGACTCAAGCATTTCTGACCTCTGCACTTTCAGAAAAGAAACCATCGTTATTGGTTTCACAGCTTAAAGAGTCCCTGCAAACCTTCCAGCCCCATTCTGAACCATTTCTTTCCAGGACAACTTTGTTTTGAAGTGCAATTTAGAATGGGCAAAGTGCTCATCCACTACCAGAAAGAAATGGGAAGAGCTAGCAGTGAGTTCTGCCACAGGAAACATAATTTCCCAGTGTAAGATTAGTAAAAAATGGTGAGTAAGAAGATGGATCTCAAAAGAAATCTGTAGAAAAATTAACTTCAGTGGGCAGGAGTGGCAGGTGGATGAGAATCAGGTAAAATTAAAGAGGTAATGACAAAAATGGATGATGGATATCCCACCAATTTAAAGGTTATACTGATCAGTATTTCACCTATATATACTCCCATTTTTAGGTCATTAGTTTTGGTCAACAAGTGCAGCATGTCACAGACCAAATTTATCAAAAAGACATAGAAGAATACAAAGCCTTACTCTTGCTGTTAAAAGGCAATTGTTGGGTCTCACTTTGCTAGATAATCCATTGTGAATGACTACCCACTAAGAAACTGAGACTTTCCAAAAATGAATCATCTGCTTCTGTGTTGAACATCGTCCACACTACAGTGAATCTGTAGAATGCTGCTGTGACTGAGTGCAGGGAGTTAAGTTACAGAGATTTCAGGATACAAACCAACATAAAGGTAAGTCCAAGACTAATTTCCCTGTTTCTTGCTGTGACAGTGGGGGACTTGTGCTTTGGAGAGTGTTTGCTGTTTGGCTGTTAAGTTTAGTAAATTTCTCTGAACCAAGAAATCGCACGTTCTAAAATCTGCAAGTTCTTGGCCAAAAGAAATGGATGACGAAGAGGGGATGCATGTGGTAGATGCATTAAAAGTGAGGCAACTCAGGAAAATGAAGATCTGGACTTAGCAGAGCTTACCCCACAAATGGCACAGACTTACAAGTGGTGTTCTGCTTCTGCTCACTTTCTGATGGCATATGGACCTTTGAGGGACTTTGTAGATTCACAGAAGCCTAGAATAGTGTGGTTCTGAAGAGACCTTATAAGACCATCTAATTTCAACCCCCTGCCATGGGCAGGGATGCCAACCACTGGACCAGGTTCCTGCAAGCCCTGTCCCACCTGGCCTTGGACACTCCCAAGGGTGGGGCAGCCACTGCTTCTCTAGGCAACTTCTGTCAGGGCCTCACCACATAAATGTTTACATTCTTCCTTATAGCAGCTAAATTTACCTCTTTCAGCTTAAAGCCATTCCTTCTTATCTTGTCACTCCATCCCTTGCCAAAGTTCCTCTCCAGCTCTCTTAGAGTTAGGCACTGGAAGGGGCTCTGAGGTCTCCCTGGTGCCTTCTCCAGGTGAAAACCCCCAGCTCTCCTAGCCTGGCTCCGGAGCAAAGAGGCCTCTGATCACTTTTGTGGTCTCCTCTGGATTTCCTCCAACAGTGCCACATCCTTCTTATGCTGGGGATCCCGGAGCTGGATGCACCTCTGCAGGTGGGGCCTCACCAGAGCAAGCAGAGGTGCACAGTCCCCTCCCTCCACCTGCTGCCCACACTTTTACTGATGCAGCCTAGGACATCTTTGGCTTTCTAGGCTACCAGAGCACACTGCCAGGTCATCTTGAGCTTCTAATCCACTGAAGCCCCAAGCCCTTCTCCCCAGGGCTGCTCTCAATCCGTTCTGTATCTGTGCTTGGCATTGCCCCAGCCCAGGTGCAGGATCTTGCACTTGGCCTTGCTGGACTTCATGAACTGAATCCTTCAGTTCAAACACCTGAACCAACTTGTTGGACTTTAGCTGCTGAACAAAAAACTCAGTTGTGCATGCTGAATTAGTGCAACTGAAGATGGAATAAGGACTATGGTCAGACAACCAGCCTGGGAGCAGCTACACCTGCCCTTCTTTCTGGACTTCACATGGAGGTTATAGTCAAAAGACTTAATTACGTTAAAGCACATGTCCTCCAGCTGTGACTCTGTGCTTAAGGCCTCCCTTAAAGTCCTGTGGTCAAAACCTATTCAATAGAAAAAAAAAAAACAAAAAAACAATGAATTCCCAGGGACTATTCACAGGGCAAAATCTGAATTTTCTTTTTGAACTGGAGCAGATTTTTGCCCCACCTCCTCTCCCTTTGTTGGTAGGCCTTGAGGAATCTTGTGTTGATCATGCATCTCTATTGGTAACATTTTGAGCAAGGACCCCCATATATGTACATCTGTGTACAATTTTTATAGGTAGGTATTACTCAGGTTTTAGTACTTTACTCCTGCAGCCCAGTGGATCATCTCATGCCCCTCCCAGGGGATCTAAGCACCTCACTGTACTGACCTAAAGAAGCAACCATATGTTCTAGAAGAAAACCAGTACTAATCAAAATTGTATTTTTAACTGGAATTTATTCTGTGACTAAGGATAAAGAGCATACAGTCCCAGATGAATTCTATGGGGTAAGACATGATCAGAAGCTCCTTTTGTCCAATCCCTAGGTAATTATTAGGAAGGTAGGTTTTCTCTGCTGCAAGAGTTTTAAGCACCATTGAGGTAATTTATACCATTACCACCTTGTAATTTTCCAGAGATTTAATTCGAGACTTGTTAAAATGTAGAGTAACAAGAAGTCATTCAAGGAAGTGCTATTTTAAAAAGACAATTCCCTTTTTAGATTATAATACAATCTTCAGATAAGCTAAATCAGAAAGAGCAGTGAACACACACTTCTGTTTAAGTTTGCTTTCTTGTGTTGAATTAATCACATAAAAAAGAAAGAAAAAATTAGTAAGTTGGATAAAAATAAATTGAATTTTCTTCTATGAATGTGTGATGTTAAAATATAATTTATTTTATATTGACACAACTGTAATGAAAAAGTAAAAAATGTGGTAAGACATACAGAAATACCCCAACAAATTATGTATTAAAAATGCCAAATAAAGATTTGCTTTGTCATATCTCTAAAAAATGCAAACTTTCTAGTGATTTAGTCAGCAGCCAGAGGATTGCAGGTAACCATTGAAAAGTAG
This sequence comes from Tychaedon coryphoeus, assembly GCA_013398595.1. NCBI lineage: Eukaryota > Metazoa > Chordata > Aves > Passeriformes > Muscicapidae > Tychaedon > Tychaedon coryphoeus. Next base: position 117,433 of record WBND01000976.1, read on the forward strand.
GAGTCAGAGCCCAGGAAACTGAGCTTCTCTTTGATAGGAGAACGCTCCCACTTCCTGGGGAACACCGTGTGTTTGGCATTTGGCAGAGCACTCTGAGAAGGAGACAGCAGAGTTCCAACTGTTTTGTTCTCGTGAGAATACATAACCTATCCCTCCTGGAAGACCTTGAGCTAAAAGAGTATGCTATTAAGCTTCAGACATTGCTGGTGCTTTTGATTTCTCAATACTTTATCTTATTTTTTTCATTCTACAGTCTGGGAAACTTGAGGAAAAACTGTTATTCTGGTAAGAGTAATCTTTTCCACATAAATAATGTTCTACTTCTTCAGCTGCCATGAGCTGGCATAACTCCTCTGATTTGGTACTTGGATGTACATCCATGAAGATTTACTTCCATTTCTCATAGATCTACATGAAAGTGAGACCTGTTCCCCCTCTCTTCATGGTGTGGTATCTTAGCAGACCATTTCTAGTCTGAAATCCTATCTTTGGTACAGGTAGCTGCCACCCAAGTTGGGAAATGGTCAGGGTGTATTAAAAATTTGGGATGTTCTAAGCTCCCCCTCTCTCTGTGGGTGGTGATACTCACACAGTGGAGTGGAATCAGACAGGTTTGCTGTGCACTGTGCCAGATCAGGATTTTTTCTGCCCTTTCCATGCCCTGCTTGTCTCCAGAGGAGCTCCCGGTGCCTCACTTAGCAGTACAGTCCCACTGACATACTCCTCCTGCTCTCATCTGACTGCTGCCTGCGTCAGCAGCTCTTGCCTTCGAGGCCTCCTCCTTCTCTTCAGCTGCCACCCATCCCTGCCATGTGGGCATGTCATTAGGAATGAGGGGAAATAATTGCACAAAGCCTCAGTCTCATGACCTGAGTTCACCGCTTACCTCCGTGACGGCGAAGCTGCGTTTCCCACAGGGAACAACCTTGTACCACTTGTCGTGCAGAACATCCATGAAGCCATGGGATTTGTACTGGCTGATAAGGTCAGAGATGTTTGAAGTGAGTGGAGAGTTGGGGGGAAGACCAATGCCATATCCTAGAAAGGAGAACAGTGCAATCATCTCTCTCTTTCCTGTTTGGTTTTAGCTGAAATATATTCATTTCAGCATGGAAGAGCTAGCTGGCACACTGTTTCAGCCAGTCAGCTCAAACCTGGCTTACCGTGGTCTGAGAATGCTGAGGCAAGACCTTTTCTTGGTGCAAAAAAAAAGTCACCCAATATAAACAGAATAAGCAAATTCAAAATTATTATGGCCACACAAGAAATACATAAAACAAGAGGTTCAGAAATTTAAAATGGAGACAATGGGTGAATAAATATTTTCTCTAGAAACACAGACTTTTTCATGCCCTTGCATTGGATTCTTTCAGCAATGCAAAAGGGCCTGAATGTCACATACACCATTCTGTGATCCCCTTGCACTGTTAGAGCAGTGAATGTGACTGTAGTGTCAGATGTGACATTTTCTTCCTACGCATTTTCTGATGAGAAGCTGTATGCATGTAAATATAGACAGGAGCAATCTTCATTGTTATCACACAGCAATTTAAAGCCCAGGGGCTATGATTTCAGTTCATGTACTTCTGCTCTGGCACTGACAGGGACTTTCAGATACTAATAAATGCAGTTTTTAGCCACTGTGTTGTCTTTCACCATGTTAAAGTGCTGGTAAAGGACTTTGTGTAAGTGAAAATGAATTCAGTAACTCTGAATGTGGTATTTCTATTTGCAGAATCTGGGGTTTGACTTTAGACATTCTAAACAAATACACTTGATCCCTTGAAGACATGCAGTTGCATGCCAGTTGCCTGCAGAGATTAATTTCTAGTCCACTGTGGATTTTTTTCAGTTCAGAATTTCAGACTGTCTCCTTAAAAACCCCACAACAATACAGGAAGAAAAACCCTCACAAACAGACAAGTGCTGTATTTGCCAGGATAGTGGCTCACTTTTGATGAGTGATGAGATGATAATTGTTCCTACAATGCAATAGTCTCCCTTGCCGCTGAGTTTTTTACATTGTGCCTGTAATTCCACCTGAATAAATTTGCTCACATCAAAGGATTTGTTTCAGAGTTGGCACAGCAAGCACTCATAAATATCACATTTTCAGCATACTTTTTTTGTAATTGGGTGATATGAAGTCAAGTAATCCGAAATCATATAGTTCAGGGCCTATTTGTTTGTTTCTTTTTCTATATTGAAATCTAATCTACTTGAATTGAAGTTGTGGAAGCTTCTGGTTTTATTTCAGCAGAGCTGACCTTTCTGAAAGGGATTTATCAGGTTTCTGAAGGAGGTTGTTTTACTGTGTGAAGGGAGCAGCTGGAATGATTGCCCTTGCAGGGGAGGAAAGTGAAAGCACCAGTCCTTTCCACTGGCCATCTATCACAAAAGTGGTTTCTAAAGTGTGCTACCCATGTGCTCATCCATGCTGGAAGCAGCTTCACACTAGCCTTGCGTCCAGGCTGCCTTCTGAGCTATCCTTGCTAAATGAGGCCAAGCACCAGGGCAGGCTCCTTTCTCAATTAACTACAGATTCAGTAGGAATCTTGAGCTGACATTCAAAATGGGAACAGTATTTGTTTCAGATGAGATGAGAGTGAAACCACAGAACTACATTTTGAACACATCAAAACTGGGTTTTGAATGCACGTCTACAGAGCAAGCTAGCAGAAGAGAAGCCTCATTTCAGGGGCCTCTTTATTTCATGGTGGGCAGGGAAATGGACTCTGCCTCCCACTTTTCTGGAGACACACTGTCTGAGCACTTGGAATAATTTCTATGTAGAGCATGGCAACAGATCATAGAATCACAGCATCATTTGGATTGGAAGGGACATTAAAGATCATTTTGCTCCAATGCCTGCCACAGGGGATCTTCCACTAGACCAAGTTGCTCAAAGCTCCACCAAATCTGGCCTTGAAACAGGTGGGAAAAGTGATACAAGTCTCAAAAAAACCACAAGAAAATGCGGGTGCTTTTGTTCTGCTCAGTCACTGAGGATTTTGTCATAATCCCCAAGAGGTCCTCAGCTTCACTTCTCTATTTTCACTAAGAATACTACAACACAACAAAGCAAATTCAGCATATGAGGAACAGAGCAGTGTGTTATAAAGCTGGTTATTACCTTCAATGGCAAAGGGTTTTCCCACAGTCAGGAGCTTGCAGTCGGCATCTATTGACACTTCATAATCTAAGAGTGCTTTATCCATGATGAAGGCATCAAGTTTCTCTGGATCATGCCTGTATTCAACATCAAAGTCATAAACACAATCACTTCACAATCTAAATGACACTGAATATTTGCCTGTGCCATTTTCTGGAAGATTACTGTATGCAAATAGGGACCAGGGACTGCTATTTGCATATCTGTACTTAAAATGAAAACTGATTTCTATTTTGAAGGAGGGAATTGTGCATGAAACGCAAACTTTGTGTATTAAAAGCTGTCAGTGTTTTTAGGACTTACTCTGTTCCCACAAAATACCGTTGTTCTGAAAGACAAAAATCACTACAAAATGATTCTACTACTTTGATTCAATTGAAAGTAGCACAAGGCTTTAACAGAGAAGATCAAAACTTGCTAAAATACTGGTGCTGTCTGGGTTTCTTTGTGATATTAAACTTGGCGGATATTAGAGCAAAAACACAGAAGGGTAAGTTATTCAAAGGTATGTCTCCTCCTTTCTCCTTGAATATCAGGTAAATTATTTCCTTCACCCAATTTATATTTTCCTTGTGCTGTCTTCATGAACACAATGACTGAATTTTACTAAAACAATAATTTCTGAACAGCATGTTTGGATAAAATAATGACACAAAAGAACAGCTGCAGTGCCTGGTTCTCATTGGACCCCAGGACTGCACCTTCCATTCCTGTCCTCTTAAAAGTCTGGGTGTTCTCTAGATGTGGGTACTTCATTGATTTCAGTCCATTGACTCCACTTCGACCCAAAGAACTGTCATGTGCCTTAATTATCAACAGGATAGGTCTGGGGAAAAACACATAAACAGGAAACAACAGGAAAAAGCTCCTGGAGAAAAGTTCTCGGGCTATCTGCCTGGCAACTTCTAAGATAAAATGAATGAATGATTTCAGGCTTATTACCACCTCCCATTTCCTGGAAGAGTTGTGTAACCCCCAGACTGTTAAGTCCAGACGTCTGTGAGGCACACTGACACCATGATTCCCCAAAGCAACAAGACTTTTATTATTTTTACCACTCTAGTGCTTCTTTTATTCATTTTAATGATAAATTAAAGCTCCTCTCTAAGAACCTCCTTTCCCCTCATCACAATGAGGAACCTCATTGGCAGCTTTTGCTTGGACTGGATGTTTTTTTCTGACTGTTTCTCACTGCCTGATGGAGGGCTCCCAAGCTCAGAAGCTTGCCAGGAGTTTATTCATTGCCCTTGCCTGATGGCACCCCCACAACCAGGTGGGCATTCCCACCTACATGTGTATTAATCCATTGAGCTCCTGTGTTTTGTGGGACCCTCAGCACTGGGAAGAAGGGGATCAAGGGGACGTGGCATCCTTGGAATGGTTGTATTTTCTACTACATCTGTCTCTCTGTCACCATCTTTCTCTCTCCCCACCACCATCACCACCACCACCCCTCTCTCTCTCGCATTTACTGTTAAATAAAATCCATACTACTGACTTTGGCCTCTCTCTCTGAACAGTTCTAACAACCAGGCCGTGGCAGCTGGCCAGGGAGACGGGTGTGGTGCAGCATGCAGGGGCTCACTTGAGGTGGGCCACGCCGTCCGTGGTGGCAGGGACGTTGTAGCGCCGCATGTACTCGTGCATCTCCGGGAAGCTCTGCCTCACGTAATCCTCCGCGCTGCTCTCCCGCACCGTGCCAAACCGGAACCCTTGCGACGGGTGGTGCAGCTGGCGGGGGGACAGCAGAGGGTTAGCAGAGGCATCTGCCCCCCATCCCACCCGGCGTCTCGGCCTGAGTGTGCCCACAGAAATCTTTGGTGCTCGTGGACCTGCCTCTCCGTGCGTTTTCCTGCAGGCAGCTTCCCACCCCACGGGAAGAGCTGGTCAGACTCACCAGGTGACTAAAGAGCCTGTCTGTGTACTCTCAGGGTTTTCTTCAAACAAAACAATTCCCATTAACAATTCCCATTAAACACCCCGAATGCCCAAATGTAGGTGTTTACTGGGATTATTTGTCCCTAGAACAGACAATGTTTCAGGAACTGTAATGAGAAGCCTCTGGGCCGGTTACAATCCACTTTCTTTGGCTCTAGACACACAGCAAAGATGTGTTTTGGCAGAATGTTTTACTTTGTCCTCAGGGATGAAATTTAGCCTTCTCCAAAACGGTAGCACTCCCAGTTCATTTCTAGAAGTCTAGATACCATATCACAGTCTTCACAGCCATTCCTCACAGACATACTGAGGACTGAAAGGTCACCAGAAAGTCTCCCCTGGCCGTGAGATGGAAGGAGAATTCCCCTCTGCATGGCTCAGGCTGCAACCATGGATTTACACACACAGTCCTTTTGCAGTTCTGTGCGCTGCCCTTCTCTGAACTGACTCCACAGTCTGCAGCCCCAAGGAGCCCAGTTCAGGTTTCACAGACCCCTCTTTCTGAAGTTTCTGTTTGTCTTTGGAGCATTTAGTGACTCTGGGAAAAGTCTCAAGCTGCCATGGAGGAGTCAGCCAGCATCTTGCACTATGCCAAGCACTTCCTTGAGCTGGCCAAGTGCTGCCAAGCCACACTAACTAAAAACCCTTCAGCAACCAGCCTCTAACAGGCCAAGCTTTCAAAGCACAGGAAGCCAAGCAGAGCTAAGGCTGAAGCAGTCATGCTGTATTTGCTTCCCACGAAGCTCATGGACATCACAACTTGCAAAGATGATCTCACCACAGCCACGCTCTCCTTGGCAAAGACCAAGTAGAGAAACATTCCGCCAGTCCTTCTGGCCTCTGAATTATCATCTAAGCAGAACAGAGTGCAGGGCAGCACAAAGCCATAAAAAAAACCTTCCCAGTCTTCTCTTCTACCACCCCAGGGATAAAAGAGCATTTATATGTTTTTAAGAATGGCAGAGGTAAGATGTAAACTCACTGTCACCCAGTTTAGTCTGAAAAGGAACAGAAAAAGGTCTTTCGGATGGTGTTTCTGATGTCACGGAAACAATTTACGTTCCATGTTTCTGGTAATTTTTACCTGAAATTGAAAATGACAGTAGGCAGGTGGTTACCACCTTGTGGTCTGCTGATCTAGTCCAAGTCTGTGAGTATGGATGGAGTCCTGGCATATATATATATTGTTTTTTTTTGCATTCTGGTGTAGATGGCTGTGGGATAAGCAATGCAGGGTGTGCCTCCATCTGGAGCTGGCCATAGTGCTGTGCCAGAAGGACTGTGGGCACAGAGGGAAATGTTCTTGCCTGAGAGTGTGGGAGCAGCATTCAAGTGCCAGAAGACATAAATAACAGGAGTTGGGCTGTGACAATACATCATGGAGACTCCAGCACAATGCTGCCAGACCCAGTCCTGAGACACTGAAGATGACCTGCTTAAGAAGATCAGTGAGGTTCATGCACTCACTGTCTCAAGAAGATCATCACCACAGTCAGGACTATTTTTTAGGTTTTATTTCTTGGCAGTTTCAGGGAAGATACAGAAAATCCCATTAAGACCCAACACTGAACCACACTGGCATCTCCCAAGTCAGCTTAGGTGTTTCTCGTGAAGTTTGTGGCCCGCCTAGTGATGCCAACTGCAGTGCAACATCTGATCTGCAAATGAAGTCTGACTTCACTGGAAAGCATCTCTC
>WBND01000976.1:125068-155616 GCA_013398595.1 Tychaedon coryphoeus
TAACCAGTAGTGGAACGTTAATGCCTAGGGCTTCAGAGAAATCATAAAGTCTGAAAAACCATTTGAAGAACCAAGAATGGATTCTATGTATTTATTCTTTTAAAACTCATAATTCAGGGGAGGCAGTTACTTTCTTTTATATATATAATATAATATAATATAATATAATATAATATAATATAATATAATATAATATTATATTATACATATAATATATATTATATAATATATATATTATATTACATAATAATATAAAGACCAGCTTAATGGAAGAAATGCCTGTTGAAATTAGAGTAATTTCTACTCCGTGGATTCTCTGCTTCTGTGTATACACTGTTCCTTCATTCAACAGTGTCAGAGGTGAATAACCATCACAAAGCAGGTAGAGGGCAATGGAAATGTTTGCACTTTTTGTATCCAGAACACCTGAAGGTTTGCTGGTCACTCAAGTACGATTAAAATAAATCGTATAAATAATAAAATAAAATAAATGAATTCAATAGCTGCAGATCCATCTCCAGACATGAGTCACTTAGCATTTGGCTTAATAGTGCTGCGAAGTCCCTCCAAAATCAGACATCTATGGCTGTAAGAAGTGGAAAGAACAAGGTTTGTTCAGACCCGGAGGGAGGCTCTGAGGTAACAGTGAAGTGGGGTTTATGCACTCTCTGTCCCAAGAAAATCATCACCACAACTGTCCTGGCTTGACAACTCATTGAACAAAGATGTGAAGATTGTCATGGGTACAGATACTCCAAAAATACCAGTATGTCAAATAAAGATACTTAAATTTCTTTAACTATCAGATCAGTGAATCACAGAATCCTTTAGTCTTAAAAGACCTTAAAGATCAGATCCCAACCAGTAACCCAGCACCGCCGAGCCCATCACTAAAATATGTCCCCAAGAGTCACATCTAAAGGTCTTTTAAACCTCTCTAGGGATTGTGACTTCATCACTTCCCTGCACAGCCTGCTCTAATGCTTGACAACCCTTATGGTGAAGAAATTTTCCCTGGATCTCTCCCCTGAAGACCCATTAGTGTTTATCAAGCAACCAGCCCTTGCAGAGTCATCTGGCAAGGCCACCACAGCCAACTGCAGTTGACTGTGAGCTTGAGCAGGGAAACACCAACAGCCTGGGCAGTCCAACAACAAGTATATGAACATACCAATTGAGCAGCTATATTAAAAAGCACTTAACTGCTAATGTATTTTAATATTTCATTTGTTAAAAGCTAAAATGGGTCAAAAACTCATTTAGTGCTGCTGGTTAGTGGCTCTCCTAAAAAGGGTGACAGCTCCAGCAGCCAGCAGTATCATTTTTGCATCTCAGATACTGGAGAGCACGGATTTTGTGCCAGTGACCTGAGTTTTATACCTGAAGCAATGGTGTATACCAAGCAGGGCCATTCTTTAGGTGCACCCTGAAGTTTCAGAACCAGCTTCACACCATGAGGAAACTGTTGCACATGAAGTTGTGATGATGCACATGGTGATATCCCATTTGGACCAGGTTTAGTGTTTGGGGCAGACTCAAGAGATGAGTGGGATATGGAGCAAGAGGGGTCTGAGCACTTTTCTTGGGCACTAAATGCTTGGATTTCACAGGTTCAGGGCTGTGGAATGCCAAGACCAGAGGATCTTGCTGCACAGGACAGGGATGGAAGGCTCAGGAGAATGTCCCATCTTCTGTGAAGGCAGCAATCTTTGGAGGAAGGACTAGAAAATGCTGCTGGGAAGTAGGGGATGAAGGTGCAGGAAAAAGGCCAAAGAGTTGTGATTTCTGGAACTGGTGTCCCTGTGAACATTGCTGTCCCTGTGACCTCTCAAGGACAATATCTACCATGGGACACATGGATTGTGCCCAGCATTTCCAAGAATCAGCCTCACTGTCGAAGAAAAAATACCATGGGTAAGGAAACAAACAAGAGGCAATGTTTTCTTGTGCTGTGTGAGAAAAGAAAGGGAAATGTGAATGCTGCCAAGAGCTGAGAAGGTGAAACGGCTGTTGGGTCACTTGAGTCCTGAGACAGGGAGGCCATGCAGTGTTCAAGAAAACACAAGAGCTTTACAGTACATCCAACTTCTCTGACAGTGCCAGGACAAGCTTTGGGACTTCTCAGAGTCTTCTGTGCCTTGCACAACATGGTGCTCTCAGACAAATGATGTTTGTGCTTCCTGCTGCTGAAAGCAAACACTGCAGCAACCAGTTCCCTCAGCTTGGCCCCTTACTTCCAGATCTCCTTGGTTTCTGTCTGCTGTTGTAAAAACATCTGCTGAGTGGGAAGTGGAGAACTTGTTTTGTTTGGGAAGATGTTGAGATGAACTGGGCATCTGCATACATCTATGGCTTGGGGTGCCTATTATGCATGAAAATACCAATGTGATAAACACAATGTGTGAAACCACAGCAGCAGAAACAGGAAAACACATTCCTGAATGACAGGGGTTTTGCATAACTTGGCACATTCCATTTTATGTAATGCCATTGCACTCAGCGCTGTCAGCTGGGGAGAACACCTAGATGCCAGCTTGAAAGGAAACAGGCTCAGAAATATCCAGTGCTGTCTGGGATTTAAAACTGAAAATGCAGCAGTTAACCTTGGCACACTCGAGGCTGTGGGACTGCAGGGTTTTGAGGTCTTTCTAGCAGGTTCTGGCTTTTGTATGAGTTTGCAGTGTTGCAAAGCCAAATTATTTGCCTCAAAGACTTTCCTCCCCTTGATGCCCTGGTTTAGTTTAATATCATTTTGAGGTTTGCATCCCATTCAGCTGCCATTTATTTTTGCAGTAAGAACCCCAGGTACAGAAAAATTATGGTCCCAGGTCCACAAAAGTAGGCAATACAATGTTGCTTTCTAATTCCATGGAGTTTGAGGTTGCTAGGACCTGTGAGGAGACAAGAAACACCTAAACACAGCAGCTACTGGGAAAGGAAATGATGGCTATTTTCTGCAAGCAGTGATGTAACTGAAATCTGGGAAATGCCTTCCCAGCATTGATTGATTGATTGATGGGTTGCAGCAGCTGCCTCACTGAGTCTGGTTCAGAACCATTCTGTGAAATGGGACTGGAGGAAAAACGCTTTGGGAACTCCATTTCTAATCATGATCTCAACTCACGAGAAACATTTCATCATTCATTTTGTTGGCCTCTTCAGTGCCCAAATTGAAAACCATGAACTTTTTTTTCTTTTTGAGGGAAATGAGAAGAAGGCAACCCAATGTGTAGCTGAGAGCAGTGCCAGCGACCACTCACTTCAGTGACAGAGCTAACATGGACTTAGCTTTTACCACCACCTACAAAGGTGCTTTTTAATTTAAATAGGGTATAGAAAGGAGAAACATAGCTGAAAATACTTTCCTAATTTTCCAACAACTTCTGAGGAAAAACTATGGTGCAAAAGGTTTTAGTAGCTCACTTCCACAACAGAGTTGTTTACCTGGTACAACACCAAGTGCAGTGTTTAATGGGCACCTTGTGCATCAGCAGAATTGCCAGGTACTGATCTCTGCTAGGCAACTGCAGCAGAATCTTGAAAATCTACTCAGTTGCAGTTCCTAATCAATAGCATTAGTTGAAGAACTGATGTGGTTTTAGAAAGTGGCTGTTTCACAATGACATTTTTGTCCCTTGCACATAAAGCAATAGTATTTTACTTTGCCTTATGTAACCCACACATTTAGGTGGTTTCCCAGCCACCATTAGCTTTCCCATAGCCCAGTGAGAAAATATAAGCGAATGGAAGTGCCAAGCAAAGTTTCAGGGAAAAATTAACAAAACAAATGAAATAATAGTAATTAAAAAAAAAAAATTCCAGCCACAAACCAATATAAAACTCTTCATGGGCTTTCCCTTCTTATCTGCTTTTGAAAACTAACTAGTGAAACTAACTAGTGAATATTTATGGGGTGCAGAGGGAGATGAAAGAAAATTATTCGCAGTGAAGCACATGAATTTCAGATTTCAGCAGATGAAAATTCACAGCTCAACTTCTGGAAGTGGAGGTTTTGATCAGGAACTGTCCTACGTGTTCAGGCTTCGGAAGCCGAGATGTTCCCAGGGCCTCCAGGAGAGGGTGTTTGCAGAATGCATTTGAATCAACGCTTTCACTTCTCTGCTGTGAAAAGGGTCGGTGGAGCTGATTCTTTCCTTGCCAGGATAACGGCAGATTTCCTTCTAATTCTGTCACTTTGAACCCAGTTCAGAGAGGTCATCAGTTGGCATAAAATCTGACAGCTGAACTGAAGTTAATGAGCAGCTTCAATCTCGACACAAGTGCACAGTGCACTGCTGACAGTTTATTCTCTTCACTGCAACAAGGGAATAAGTTAAAAGAAACTGTGACCCAGGTCTCTGCTCAGAAATATGAACCTTTGTGTTCATGGACGCTGTGTGAGCGCTGATAATTAAATGTAAGACCTGCTTTGCTCCTTTGTGTGTTGGAAAAGCTGTTCAGCTCAGGGATGAGACTGGGGACTTAGGTCTGTTAATTTCTTAGGGCTGCCCCGATGATTCAGGTGCTGGGCAGTGCAAAAAGCTCAGTAAGAAGAGCACTCTGGAGAATATGAACTTGCAGGTGTGTTTATCCCTATTTCTTAATAGTATTCTAAGAGTTTTCTGGACAGAGGGATCTTGGAGCTGTGATTTATTCTGTGAGAGCTGAGAACTGTAAGGTAGAAAGCGTAAATTATTGTAAGAAAAATGGGTAGACTGAGGGAAAAGAAGGGATGTAATTCCCAAAAGGCAGTAGATCACTGCTTCCAATTCCACTTCAGTAACACAAAGCAGCCATAAAGATGTTCCAGATGGAGTCACGTCATCCAGCATGTTCTTCTGCTTGCTCCCTGTAAAACATGGCTAATGCACTGTCAGGCAGCTGAAATCCTTTTCAAATTACAAGCAAGCAGAGGAGAGCTGTGTGGCTGAGAACATGTTCAAGCTACCAATGAGATACCAAAGAAGATTTCTGGTTAGAGAATTCCTCTTGTCCTTCCATCCTGAGTCTTCAGTTTCTGGATGAAAAGCTATCACAGATTTCTGCAAGCATCTCAGGGCTGAAGGAGGAAACCCAATGTGGCAGCAACTTGAAGGGTAGGTGGTTTACCATCTTCAAAACCGTCATCTTTAAAATCCTTTTTTTTACAAATTTCTTCTGCTCTAGCTGTTGCAGTTGAGGGTCAGTCCTCCTACCTCCTGGCCATATGGCAACTATCGCCTGGGAGCCTGCACTGAAAACAGTCCTCTGCCTAAACCTGTAAGGCAGGAATAGTGCTCTGTGCTTTCCAGGAAAGGGACAAGCAATGGGTTTGTGTTGTAAAGGAATCATGAGTTACCAGGATGAGGAGGTTTCCAACTGTAGGTGGTGGAACTCTCTATCTGCATAGTCCTCATTTCTTCAATGCCTTATTATCTATTTGCTTTGGGCTCAAGAGCTTCAAATGAAGGTAAATCAGAGGGAGTCCTGTGTTACTGACAGATCCAACATGGGAAAAGAAAGGGATTTTTTCCTTCCTGGAATCAGTGAGGAGTGTGTGAAGCATGAAGCGTAAATATAAATTACGACCATATTTGGATACCCTGGCCTCTTGCACAGTGAAATCCAGACATTAATATTTGACTTTGCCTGGTGTTCAGTCAAAACTTAATGCACTCAGTGAAAACCACTATTTCTTCCAGAGGACTTGGACCCTTCTCATCCCTGAAATCCAGCGTATCAGTGCAGGATTTCTGCCTCCAGGAAGGTGAGCCAGACTAGCACTCTGATGTCTGTAGATTGCAATGGCTGTGGCTTTTGTGAACAATGATAAACATCCTCCATGCTGGTAAGTCAGCTACACAATGACCTTCTACCTGTCAGGTGGTAGGATCAGCTTATGCACCTTCACTGTTCTCTGCTACTTTTTGCCAATTACTTCAGTAACTTCTTGTAATTCTCCACATGCATTATTTCTTGCAAGGATCTGAGTCCCACCTATGATGCAGTTGCTATTTCTGGTGATGGTCTCTCTGTCCTTTATTCAAAATGTGTTATGACATTTAGGTATTTAGGTAGTTAGCTTGAGAGTAAGAAACTGACACCCACATAGATGAGAAAATGCTAAAACACATTAATTCCTTCTAGTGCTTGAAGATTGACCTTCATGACCTGCACCACACAGAATGCAGACAGCAGGACTTCCTCTCCTCCACACCTACCCACTAAATTCTTTGGATCAAACAATGAGGGGAGGTGAACGGCAGCCAGGGCAGTCAGGGACAATGTGAAGCAACGTGAGTAGATGAAGACCTCAGAAGCAGTAAGGGGTGGTATGCAAAGATAACAAAAAGATAATTGTTGGCAAGAAGGCATAAAAAGCATATTTCATTAGGAAAGGAAATGTGATTTGCAGAACACTGCAGTGCATTGTCTGATAAAAAGGGTATCAAAACAACGCAGATCTAAGCTGGACAGATTCTGAGCCTCCAAAGCTGTAACTTTAGCAAGAAATCTTTAATGAGGTGATGGAGAAGCTAAACAAGTCAAGTGTTCACCAGCATAAATTGCATGGGGAAGCTAAAGAAGTCAAGGTTTCACCTCCATAAATTGCAGGTGCCTTTCATTCCTGTACGAGGCAGCTTTGCAATTCTATTGCTATATTGCTATCAATTTTGTGTTTGTCTGAGGGCTTTTTACTTTACTCTCTGTGACACTGAAAGTCCTTTTGAGTTCAAATCCTTCACTGACTCATTAATACCTAGAAAATATACCATGTATTAATTAGCAGGCAGTGATGTTGTAAATCATGACCTTCCTGTGCCCAGTAACTTTCTTCACAGAAACCCATGCTCTGCAGTTTCATCTTTTAATTGCAAAAAGAACCCTGTGCTCCTGCACAAATACTAAACCCCATGGCAGCAGCAAGATTTCTTCAAACTCCACTGAGTTTGTAACTGTGGAAATTGGGGTGGACAGGGGAGAAGCTTCACCTGCAGGTGCAGGAGCTCTACCCTAAGGCCATGGGAGGTGGCATGTCAGTGGGGTTATTCCATAATAGGTCATGTTTCTGGTTCTTGTTCTCAGTTGGTTTGGGCCTGGTCACATACAAGGGCATGCTCCTAGCCTGAGTTTGTTACTGGACCTTTGCCCTCAGAGACCCCTGTATATTGTTATGCTTGCCACACCCCTGGGTCTTTGGAGGTTGCCCTTGTACCATGCAGTTTCAACATTTGTTATTTTTACATTAGAAGTTCTTTGTTTTTTGGCAGCTCCATCGTTCCCATCTCCCTATATTACACCACGGATTCCCCAGCTGGCCCAATCCTGTTACAGCTGCCCACAGTGGCCATATATATAACTTGACTTTTTGCTATACAATTTAATGCATATTTAAATAAATGCTATTTCATTATCTACTTAACACATAGAAGTTCAAGTGGTGCCCGTTATAATGATTCATTTCAGGCTGCTGCAGAGAAAGACCACAGCAGTAATTTCCATTAGTGTAATTCCTATAAAAATTCCTTCTTCAGGAAGAAAACTTACCAATAAACACACAACAGTTATGGCCTCACTCTAAAAATTGCTGAACTTGATGGAAAATATCATTAAAAGGAGTCTTTGAATCATGCTTTTAATGATGAAAAAGGCCTACAGAGTGGCTTGACCTTTCTTCTGTGATTTGGTGTTGCTAAAGCTCATCAGCAGTTACTTGCCAGTTGTATTTCTGGACAGTTTCAATACAAGTAACACAAAGTATTCAACTGATATAAAAAGGGCCATAAGGCCTCTAAATTAACTGAGATGCTCATAAATCAGAAATGAGCACTTGCACCCTCATGTTTTATATACCTAGATATAAGTATCTGGGTGGTTGTACATACTGAATTCCTGATTAACAAAACCCAGAAATACCTTGCCTGGATCACTCAAAGTGCTTAGTTTTGTACAAAAAGCCAGATGGGCATCTCATAAGAGTGAGTCTTCAGGCGCTGAGCTAGGAGCAGCTCAGAGATTTCTGGGGACTAATCCAAAGGCACACCAGGGCTGTTTAAAGGGCTTGCTGCGTAGAGCTTGCCAGAGTGAGTGTGGGTGCCTGCAGTGCATTCCAGGGGCATGTTTTTTGGGGGAAGGGGGAATTTTGAAAACACCACCATTCATGGTAGAGAGAAGAGGTGGTTCCAGGGATGGTTTAGGTGATCTTGTCCTGAAGCCAGTGCCTTAACAAGAGCCAACCTGTACAAAGTATAACTGTAAAGGTATAGTAGACCACATAAATAATATCTTATGTCTTCATTGCAGGCATGTAAAGTTGGGAGACACAATGCAGTGAAATTTCTGGTGATAGGACCCAAAGGAGTAGCCCTCTTTTGTTAAATGAAGCTAAATAGGTTCAATATTTTATGTCAAAATATAACACAGAAAGGAACTTTGCCACTGCCAAGGGGTGTTTTTAAAGGTAAAGTGATGCAGAGAAGTAAAAGCATAACCAGAGTAAATGAACAGGCATGGCTACTCAAGTGTGTACTAAAGATGGGAAAGAAAAGCTGACAGCTGTCACGAAAGTC
Organism: Tychaedon coryphoeus; assembly: GCA_013398595.1. Lineage (NCBI taxonomy): Eukaryota > Metazoa > Chordata > Aves > Passeriformes > Muscicapidae > Tychaedon > Tychaedon coryphoeus. The sequence continues at coordinate 133,618 of WBND01000976.1, forward strand.
ACAATGGGTGGATAGCACGCAAAAAGCTCATTAAGTTGTGGAAATAACAACACTTTTTGCAGAAAGGAAGTCCAGGTGCTGGACCACCTTATGGAAAATCTGCCTAGCTCCTCTCCTGCTGATGCTGTTTGCTTCCATCTTGGCGTGTTTGAAATATTTCTTCTGCCCTATGGGCTACCAGAACCCTTTTGCCTCAAACAACCTGAACTACCCAACATACTCAGGACTTCATGGTGTGTCTCCAGCATGAATTCTCACACAAAAAACCTGGAAGCCAAGTCCCTGCTTCAGGTCCCCTCTGCCACTAAAAAAACGCCACTCTCTAGGGGAGATCCTGCAGAATCACTGCCATGAGCTGTTTTGCAGAGTACAATGTTTTCTTTCTAGGACTTGTACCAAAGAGTAAATTATATACAACTGAGCAGCCTGGTGGAGGGTATCCCTGCCCACAGCAGCTGGGTGGAACCAGGAGGCTTTTAAGGTCACCTCCAACCCAAACCATTCTGTGATTCTGTGATCAGACCATCCCCCAGGCAGGCTCCTGGTCTGCATGCTTAGAGGAGGAATATCTGAACCCTGGAAAGAACTCAGCTCTGGCTGAGTACCTGGGCTGCCAGGCACTCTGACAAAGAATAAATAACATTGTAATATTTTTGTGCAACCTAAGGGGCGACATTAGAAGGAAAAGTGAAATGAGCCTCTGTGATTCAGATGAGAGAAGGGATAAAACTAGATGAAATTATATGAACACGTTTTTACTCTATCTCTCCATCTGCAGGCAAGCATTTAAACTTCTTTGGGATGTACTGTAGAGAGCTTCTTAAGAGGGATTCAGGACATGGATGCATGTTCCATCTGGATAGCCAGCACATTCATCCTGTAGTATCCCCCCATCCTAAAACAGGAGGCTGAACATCTTCCACTGGCCACAAAAGCTGTTTTTGCCAGTTTCCACTGGCAAGAGATGATGTCTAAAACCTGTACAGTTAAAAAATGAGGGGGGAGGAAGAAACGGTGGCCCAAAACTGCCAATTTTCTTAGAAGAATTAGATTTTAAGGTGGCAGGACATCCCTCCAAGATCTCTGCAACCTATTGGCTCCTGTTGTACCTCCTAGGAAAGGGGGCAGCCAGCTTTGATGGACGCTGCAGGAGTGTGGCTTCAGTGACCTGCCCTGGTTAAGATTTTCTTATACAGAAAATACATAGCATGTTCCCCAGATTCAGGACCTATTCCAGTAAATTAATTCTCCTTCCTCTCACTGCTTTCCTTCTGCTCTGGTTCCTGTCTCGCTGGCTGCTCCTCCTTTCAGCAGCTTGATGATATTTCTATATTCTCTTCTATATCATTAGTGCATTTAAAGGTCCAACTGAGATATCTCTAATTCTGTCCTTCCTGACTGTTCACAACCTCAGATGGGATTTGCCATTTATGGCTGACAGCCTGAAGAAATTACATGTCTTACATCACCTCGAGAAGGCTGCTCCTCTATTTTGGGCTTTGTTTTTTAAATAAATTTCAAAAGCACAGTACAAAGGGCACATGCATACTGAAAGCAGCAGAAGGATGTTTAGAAGTGTATTTAAATTTTAAAAAGGTATTTCTCCCTCCTGCTGCTTTCTTTTTGAAATGAGTCTCTACCACTTAAAAAGAAAGAGATAAAGGTATCTGGGAAGAAAAACCCAAGCACAAAAATCTTTTAGTCACATAAAAAATGTTTTAAGTAACTAACTAAAACATGGTGACTGTAACTGTGTGACTGCTGTGACCCAAACATTTCCTAAACCTAGGCTTTAACTCCTAGAGAGAACTCTGAATAGCCACAGCTCAGGCTCTGTGTGAGCAAATGTTAAACCAGTGCATTTTCTATTACAACTACTCTTTCAGACTAAGACTTTGGAGTCAAATGCATGAACAACATACACAAAATTATCCTGCAGCTCATGTAATGGCAGGCAATCTTCCTCTTTCCTAAAATTTATATTGTCTTATTCCCACAATGGGAACTGGTAACTACTCAGAGGCTTAGATTTATTCCATAAAGCAGGGAAGTATTTTTGTAGGAAAGGCTAGTAACCCCACTGATGTAATGGAATCACTGGAGTGATAGAATGGAGTTTACTAACCAGGAGTCATCAGTGTTTCTGTTCTGGACCAAGATCTGTGTCTGCAGCACCTGGCATGCTTCAATGTTCTGCACTAAGCTTCAACAGCACAGCTTTAGAATAATTTAATTTTCCTTGGAGCTGCAGGAATTTCCCAATACCTGTTTAAAAAACCCTGCATGTGGTCACAATAATGATGCTGAAAAATAGGATGTAATCTCATGCAATTTGATTTGATGGATGAGGAGACGCCCATGCAAAGAGCAGAGGACTAATCTCATTTTCAAACCAACATTGTGGCTTCACACAACACTGTAACAGAGATATCTCTGTAACAGGGGAAATTCAGCTTCTTCAGAATACTTTGAAGAAATTACATATAATGGACTTTTGTGCCTTATATTGATGGAGATATTACTGTAATATTGATGATATTTTTTGCTGGGAGGGGAATGGCAGATTATTAGAAACCATTTGCTTTAAGCCATAGATCAATTTTAGACCACCTTGGGGCAGTCACAAAACTGTTGTTCTTTGCTTATAACATTTTCAGTAGAAACCATCTAGTTAACATTGCAGGGTGTGAGTCAGGCACTGCACTCACAAAGTCAAAACTGTCTGGTCATTAGCCTGACTGCAAGGTTTCACTAATGTAACAGATGGAGCCTGGCATTTGCTGTCTGGAGGGACATATGTACCCTTTATTCACAAAGTTTACAAAAGCAAGATGTATGCCCTGCTCTCATGTTATTAAAGTTACTTTTTTACAGTGGCACAATAATCTATCAGTTCCGTCCCTTGAGACAAACACATGGATGGTTTCTGTGCCAGCACTCAGGTCATGAGTACAAAACTGTGGGTAATAGAATCAGACCTTCATTGCAGAAAGTGCCACATGAGCAAGGGAAATCTGCTGTTGCCATTGTGTGCCCTGGAGTGACTGCTGGGTGTAGAGGATGCTCTGGTGTCACCTGCGGTCATCCATTCTCTCTACAAGCCGTTCTGCCCCTTGCTTTCCTCATCACTACTTAGTGGCAAATAGATTAAGCATAGTCCTAAATTCCAACTGAAGGCCCCTTGGGAAGGGAGAGACAGCAGGTGGAGGAAGTTCTGGTAAGTCGAAGCTCTTTGCAGATGGGTATTCTACAATTGTTCATCTCCTCCCATGACGGCTCCTCAGCCGAAACAACACTGAAAATCAAACACCTGACTACTTGTAAAGTGAATTCCACTGTTTTGAAGCATAAGGCAGGATTTTTCAAAATATTTCAGTTCTGCTACATTTCATTTAGCATTCATGGGGAATTTTGCTGGCAATGCCTTTGCCAGGAGCATTATGACCAGTTAAATACTTGAAAAGTCTTACATAGAGACAATCAATGGTTTTGTCTTGTTCTGTGCAGTTGTTTTGTTTGAGTAGATCTCAGGATGACCTGAATCATCCAACTGATTTAAACAACTCCCATCAAAGGGAACTTGGCACTGAACTCAAACCCTTAATCTGGATGTAGAACCCACAACTCTCTGCAGTAGAAAACCAGAATACTTCACCTTTTTCCTCACCTTCAACGGGTGTTTAAAGGTCCTATCTCACTGAGCTTTCCTCCTGAAATGCCCCCAGGTTGTAAGTAATTGCAATCACTGTTTTCCACAAAGATCACTCTCCTATTTTCTTAGAAACCATAAATTATGCAGCAGTGAATTTTGAGTGAAGAGAAGAAAAGGTTGAATTTGTAACAACAGACATGCTTTACCTTTGGGTCATGTATTCCAGAGAGTTCTTCATAGATCTTTTCTCCCACCATGACAGCAGCTAGGTTGGCTGTGTACGTCGACAGACAAAACAAGCAGAAAATAGCCCAGAGATTCATTAAAAACCTTCCAGTCCAGCACTTTGGGGGTTTGATGGCAGCTGTTCTTCCGAACAGGATTGAGTAGCAGACATTGAGGGCAGAGGAGAAGGAGAAGACTTTGTTCCTGTTCCTCCCCTTAGGGGTCATTCCAAAAGGACTTTTCCATTCATACAAGGTGAGGAATATAGCTGTGATGTGAAGAGCAACAAATATCCCCAGCCACATAGTCCAGTGAAGTGGCCACATAAAGGCTCCAATAGGAGCTGCAGTGTCTTTGGTCCTGACCAGGATCCCCAAGCTGGTTGAAAAGAAAGGGCTGGTGAAATCAATCACTTGGCTTCGGGCAGTGTTGATGCTGAATGATGTCACTGCCATGTGAGCTGTACCAGCAAGCAGGTCTCCCACCAGCCCTGTCCAGTGGCCGTTCTTCCAGGCACCGTATTTTCCATCCCCAACAATGTATAAGTCAAAATCAAAATTCATATCTTCAGCCAGCTTCTCCAGCAGGTCAATGCAGTACCCATAGCAGCACTTCTTCAGCTCAATGGGAACGGTGTCATTGCTCCCTTGGAGTGTTTCAAACAGGGTGTCCAGCACACCTGAATCATTGGTGAGCGGGTCCAGGCACAGCTGCCCTGCTGGGCAAAGACCTTCATCATCTACATCCCTTGTGAAGACAAAGGGATGCTCAATCAGAGTCACCACCCTCAGGTGCAGCCGGGTGGGGTGTTGCAAGTGACTTTTATGCCTCTGTGCCTGTTCTGGCCATATCCCATAGTCCACGATGATCTTCCCTTCTTGCCAGCTCCCCAGGCGTGTCCACATCGGGTTCCCAACAGGGTCATGCTGCAGATTCCAGATGAAGAAGTTATTTTCTGAGCTGACAATGGATGAGCCCTTCACCTTAATGTGGCCACTGAGACCATCAAAAGTTGTGTTGGCTAAAAACCTGTTGGAGGGAGAAAGCAGGGTAATCAGAAGCAGACAGCTGAACCATGAATTGATGTTGAGGAGAGTAGGTGAGGATGTTGTTGAACACCTGGACCATTAATAGCACACAGATTCTATGGCACAATGAACCAGTCACATAATTTATGACTAAATTTTATGAGGATGCTCCCCATCATATCTAATGGAAATGAAAACTCCTTGGGAGAGATGTATTTTTTTGCTTACTAGAAAAAATGAGTACAAGAGCAGTAATTTTGTCAGTTACCTTTGCCTCACAAACTGTTGAAGCACAGGTTAATTCTAAGCTGAACCCACCAGATCTGCTGTCACTTTCCTAGATTAAAATATATATGAAAATGGAAGAGTGGAAATTATATATGAAATGTCCTTCCAAGAAAAATGCAATAATCTCAGTAAGATCTAGCTTACATAAGAGGGGCTACTGAAGTGCTGTCAACAGCTTTCAAGCACTCTCAAGAAAGTCAATCTGGATTCAAAAATGCAAATTTGGCATTGGTAATTCACTGTTAGACACTTCAGAATAAAGTAAGGGAAGAAAGTGAAAGATGGTTACTCTAGGACAGTCAGTTTTAATTTTTACAAAAATAAACACCCAAAAAAGTTTGTTTTTTTTTTTAATGTGCAAAAGTAATGTTCTTAAAAGTGCAATGCTGCGATTGAAGCAGATCTCGTGAAGTGCGCCAGTTTTGCACTGCACATTTTGCATTGAGAATTCTGGGGTTTTACTATTCCAGATACTGACAATAAAGTTGTGTATTTCCTTTTTACTGGAAGGCAGTGTTTGCTAGCAGTTGTCCTTCCTGCCTGTTGAATTCAGCTTCTGGCAAGCCATCATCAAAGATGCTAAGAACAACACAGATAAAAGGGCTGGGAACTCAGCAGGAATTAAGTGTTTGAAGTAGAAAATGTTTTTTAGTGTGAGCACTATGGCCAGCTGAACTGCATGCTGCTTTACAGTGAAGCTGCTATGCATTTGGCAGAGGCTGCACAGGCCTTACAAAAGTGGTTCTGTTCAAAACAACTGGGTTAAATTGCTGCTAATACGGTGCAAAGGCAAGTCATGTGCATTTTTTTTCAGTAAAAGGCATTCAGAAGACAGACTTCTCAGCTGTCGTAACAGAATATAGCACTTCTCATTAGTCCTGACAATTGGATGAAAGTAAGTGTTGGAAGAAGTATAAAGGCTGTCATTCCAGCCTCAATAAGGAAGGCATAAACTTTTGAGTAGAGTTAACTGTTTATCAATAGTTACAGAGGATAAAAAATAACCTTAAATTGATTTGAGAATGATCAATCAATTGCAAGTGTGTGCACATGCATACTTCTGTCCGGTCTCTACACTTTGTTTTGATGACTTTGATGATTTTTGATGGGGTTTCAGGTGTTAAATCTCTGCACTGTTTAAGTCTCAAGGTCATATCAATTTTAGCCCTTTGCAAAGGTAAATTTATGAAAGTAAATGCTTTGGTTTTGTGGTGGTGTATGATATAGCCTTCTCTGAGGCAGCTTCACATATCTTGCACAGCCTCTTTTGAGTACGCTGAGTTTGGAGAAAGATCACACAGACAAAACTCTCAAAAGCATATGATCTGTACATGTGTTAGCCTGGGTCTGGAAATCACGCCTGAAAAGGCAGACAGGTGTTTATAAATACAAACATATATAAACTATAAATGCAGTTGTCATTTTTAAAATCCTTTACCATTTAGTCCAGTGCTAAAGGACACCATAGCTCCGCTAATCAGTGGCATCTGCCACTGTTTTCCCACTCCTTCCCTCCTAATCTGCGCTTCCTATCTGATGGTGTAACTTCCCTGTTTGTGTATGTAAACACTATCAAGACAAAGTTTATGGGAGCAGGCAATCTTTAGCACTAAAGGAAGGTTTATGTGCCCATAAACTTGTTTGGATTTTATCTCTCTCTTACTTTTATCTCACTCAGTCTCTGTAAAAAATTGTGCAACTTCTTTATGAGCCTTGCTGGGCGTACAGGCTGAAGCCATCACTGTGACAGCAACAGTGAAACCATTCCATGTGTGTAGATGGGCCTGCATGAAAATTTCTTTTAGGAGTTGTGCACAAAAGACTGTTAGTTGCTCACAAAAATGCCAAAAAAATGGAGGGAGACAAGCCCTCAAGTAGAATAAGCTTGCGTAGCTTTCATGAATTTTGCCCCGTTGCTAATACAGCGTGACCTGGGCATGAGAATGCTGCAAAGCAGGTGCTTTGGGAGTAACTGAAGCTATGGAATAATGCATTACATTCATGTTCTGAAGGTGGAATGAGACCAGTGGAACTAATGCATGGTGTTTCTTGACTTGCACAGTACAAGTAAGCACACCCAGGAGAGCAAAACAAGCCCTCTGTGCCTGTCCTGCTGTTATAAATAATGTGATGGCTGGCTCTCACAATTAACAGATGAATATCATGTGCATGTTAAGGGAAGTTTTATTGATATACAGTTATGTGTTTGGGATTTGTTGTTTAGATGTCCTCTGTTCTCCCCACAGTCCCCTTCCCCCAGGTAGTTGCCAGGGGACAGCCTTGGTAGTCGGGACATGTAGAGGGAGGGCATGTACCTGAGCCCCTTGCATGGGGTATGTGGGAGGAGGGAAGGCTTGTTACTCTCACCAGCACCCAGTGGGGCTGTCCTTGTTTTGTTATTCAGTGCTTTTGTTGTGTTTTGTTAAAGATTTTAATAAACTCTCAATATTTTTAAAAGTAAGCATTGTTTCTCACACTGTAGTTTTGTTAGGAGCAGGTGCCTAACAGAGGTTTAGCACATTTAAAAGTAGAACTTCATAATCTCAGTGAGTTAGTGGCTTACCTTTGCAGCTGATTTGCATGTTCTGTATTTTTTTGTAGTGACAGAACATGAATCAAAATAAATTATGGGAACCAGGCTGGAGAAGCATTTTAATAACACTTTGTTTTATACGCAGGCAGTTGTGGCTGCTGAGCATTTGCATGCAGTGTGAGCAGCACCAGTAACACTCATGCCAGTGACTTCAAGTGAAAACTCCTTTACTCAATAACTTAAGGAAACAGATAAGACTCTCTGACTACACTTCCTAAGCCAGAAATCTCCAGTGTGAATCTTTGGGAATTACAAGTGCTGGGTACTGCACAGACATGCTGGCAGTATCTGAGCAGCACTGTTTCAGAAGGGCTGCTGACAGATCTGTATGGAAAGACAGCCTGCACAAATTTCAGAAGGTGAAGGCCAAATCCTTAGGTCAGACAGCTGAATGAATTTTCTTGATGCTGTGTCAATATATGGGAGCTGACGCTCACACTGACAGTCTAGATAACCACATCAAGGCTTTATCAGAAACACTTCAGTTTGAACAATGAGTCCGAAGTGTGTCATTTGCTCATTTCAGCTTTGTTTCTCATGTGCTTTGTTATAAGAACTGCTCCTTAGATCTTCAGCAGTACTATCACTCTCTAGTAGCAGTATCTTTGTAGTATATTTAAGAATGACAATGAAATTATTTTCTCTCAAGCTTGATGATTGGGTCATTCCACTTCTTTTTCTGCTAAGCTTACTGGAGGCAGGAATTAGAATTTGTAGGGAAAAAGAGAAGGTTCTGGGGAGGACTTTTAGTAGCCTTGCAGTACCTAAAGGGATTCTAACAGAGCTGGAGAGACTTTGTGATGGGACAAGAGGGAATGGCTTCAAACTGCCCCAGAGGGCAGGGTTAGATGGGATACTGGGAATAAGTTCTTCCCCATGAGGGTGGGGAGGCCCTAGCACAGGCTGCCCAGAGAAGCTGTGGGTGCCCCATCCCTCAAAGTGTTGAAGACCAGGTTGGACAGGGCTGGGAACAGCCTGGGATAGTGGAAGGTGTCCCTGCCCGTAGGAGGGGGTGGAATGAGGTGATGTTTAAGGTCCCTTCCAACCCAAACCATTCTGTGATTTTATGGATCTACAGAATAGCAGGCTGATGAAATTACCCAAGAAGCTGAGTTAAAGCCGTAAGAACTAATTGAAGCTGTAAGACAGGATGAGGCTTTGAAATTTTAATGCCTTGTTCCATCAACAAGGATGCTCCCGCGAGCTGGCAAGAATAGATGAGGGAATCGATCCCATTTCAAGAGGAATGATGGACAGTGACTTACAACAGTAAAATCTTCAGGGGATTGTACATCCATATCCATAGCCACACAGATACAAGCATGCTTTGCCATGCACTAGCTCATTATTCTGCTCCTGGGTGCACTAAAATGTCTGCACAGCCAAGGTATGAGATTTCCAGCTGTGCCAGAGAGTGGGGCTGCTGTTATCCACCCTTTGCAGAGAGGGGATGTGGAGGTCTGTGCACTGCTTCTTCTCCAGCATCCTCTTCTCCATGCCCTTCTCCATGCCCCCCACAGCTCCAAGGCTTCACACCAAGGCAGATGGGCTCATTCAGACAGAAAAATGCACTCATTAGTAAACAAGCAGTTAAGCACCAGCCAAAAGTTTCATCTTTGGAGGCTGAAAAAGCCTAAAAGCCCTGGTGAGATGGGCCAGGTTAGTCACAGTGAAGCCACTCATCAGCATGTCACACCTGAGAAACTAAAGGCACCCCTCAGTTAATAGTTATGCTGCTGACGCAAATACACCAGCTCTGGCCGTCAGGTACCTGTCTCGCTCACACAGTGCAAAAACAGCTGCACTGATTTAGGGCAAGGGTTTCTCTAACCTGTTATTTTCTCTTTAATAGGGTTCACAAACAAATGTATAGAGAAAAAAACAAGGCTAAGCACACAATCCTTCCTTACATGTCCACAATACCTTTATCAATGTGAAGGGAAAAGAAATTTCACAGATGTGAAATTGCATATTGTCTCCCAAAATCTAACAAAAGCTAATGGTTTTCTGTAGAGAGCAATGATGATGAATTATTTTTCATTACTACATTTAAGTGTTTTATTTTCCTTTTCCTTTATCCCTTCTTCAAACCTCAAAAAGCCTATTCATAAAACTGCTGCCCTCTTGTTAATGTAAGAAGCCTCCTGCTGAATTTTACTTTTCAGTTATCATCTAGGTAAAATACCCAGAATACTGAGGCAAAATAAACATCACAAGTCACTGGGATATTGCGAGTCGGTCCAGTGTTTACTTCTCAAGCCCTGTTTCACTCTTTGGAAACAAAGAGTTTTTGACTTCAAGCGGATGAGTGGACTACGGAAATGTTGGGGTCTCAAACAGTTCTGTTTTGAGCAGTGCTGTTAATACATTTTGTGCAGACATATTCAAGAAAAAGTTATGCTTTTCAAAGAAAAGACAAACACAAAAAGCCTGAAGAACTTTTATCCTAATTCCATCCAACAAAATCTTTAAGTTGAAAACCAGACGTAATGAGGGGAAGACATGCAACAGTTGCTGGATGTGGATTAACTGATGAATTCATGTAGTTTGCCAAGACATTTTTGCTTGGTTTCAAAAAAGAACCATGCAAGTTTTCCACTCATATGTTAAAAACTTTAATATTTCTAGACAGGAAGACCAAGTAGTTTTGAGAATAACTTCTATATAGAGACATGCAGCAAAGACAGCACTTTGTACTTTTAAGTGCTCTTACAGGAAGAAACCCTCTGAGGAGATGAAGGTGCACCTTTTTCCTCTCTTTTCCATGGAAGCATACTACATCTTCATATTTTCTGAGGGCTTAGACAGTGCAAGTATTCCGTGTTTTGTACGCTCAAAATCTCAGAGAATTTGACAGTAGCCCACCTAACATGAACAAATATATATACAAGTCTGAGAGCACAGTCTGGAACCTAGCCTATGTTTACTATGTGATCTCTGCTTCTGTGGAACAGTGTCTTCTCCTACCAGAATCTCGAAATTGTGGCTTCCCTCCCACTATGGCAAAGTTAAAATTTCATTATCTGCCCAGAAGTAAAGAAGCAGAAGGAAACACTGGAATTAATGTGTCTGTGAGGGAGGGTTAGCAGCATGATAGCTAACCCACAGAGAATGGTGGGAGGGAGAAGAAAATTATTTTTCTTGCAATACAGCAAATATTATCTATGGGGAAAAAAAAAAAAGGTAAAACTTACTTTGACAAATACTGGCCTGAAGTGATATTCCTTTCATCTGTGTCCATGCAGTTCATTGTACTTGGAATGAGAGCCAATTCAGGCTGGATCATGGTGGCTGCTGCCACAGCCCTGGCTACCAGCTCCATGGCATCCTGCACGTAATGCTCGAAGACCGACTGAGTTGTCTTGCCGTGAGCGATCAGACCGAGGGGCAAACCTTCTGTCCTCAGCTCTTCCACATTCTGTGAATCCCCAATAATCCAGTGCAACTCTGGAGGCATCACACCAAACTGTGTGGTTATCTCAAAAATCCTCCGTGTTTTCTCCATGTCACACCCAAACATCACCATGGTCGATGTCGTGTCTTTGATGCTCTCCAGGTAAAACTGCAAGTAGTTCAGAAGGTCACTGGTTGAAGTGAGGTTTGCTGTTATGTTTATAATGGACCCCAGGTGGAACTTGGAGCTCTGTTGTGTGAGGAAGAGAAAATCTGTGATGTTCCACTCCTCCTGGCATAGCATCAGGCTGAAATTGTACCAGTTGTTCATCGCGAGGATCGAGAAAGTGACGTCGGCATCAGAACTCAGTGAGTTTTCTACACTCATCTGCAGGTGAAGGGGGTTCTGTGGTTAAAAAAATTAAAGACAATGATCAGAAATATACTGGACACAAGCTAATGACTCTGATTAATTTTTAAACACTCCTTTAGTTGAAAATAGCCACCTGCCAATCAATAGAATTGTGTGAGCAACAGGAAAATTTATACCCACCCAGTTTAAATGGACTGTGATTCATGGGCTTCCTCTGCTAGCTTGACTCAAATGCAGCAGTCATTAATGAGCTGTTTCTGAGAATATGTTTTTCTTTTTATACATTTGTCCTTTTGGATTTCAAAGCACTCTCAAGCAAAGATTTCCCTGCACCCCTAACAGGGATATGAGAAGGTATCTCCTTACTGCTCAAGTTCAGCCGGACCCAGTAATAAATTGATGCTGAAAAGTTATTTGATAAACAAAAAAGAAAAAAATAAATGAAACTACTCAGTTATTTTTGTTATAGCTCTTTTTTTTTTCTTTTTTTTTTTTTTTTGTGTGTGTGTGTGCAGTTGGGGGATCTTTCACAGGCATATGAGTAACCTAATAAAATGGATCACGGTCTACCATCAAGGCGCATCATGTACTGCCAACGAAGCAGGACAAGTTACTGAATGCACAAGAGGCTAAGATACATAGACTGTGATTTCTGAGCTGGAAAATATTTGATAAATAAGCATTCCATATTCATTTTTTCCATGTCATTGATGCTATTACAGAACTTAACCCATTATTTTTCCCAACACCATTGCCCTTGGCTTTATCTTTTCCAGAAAAGGATGGAGGATTTGAGGCAAACTCCTCCATTCTCTTAAGGTGAGTAGTTATTATTTGATCATTCTTTTACCTTACCTTTTTAACTCTCCTTTCCCTGGTCTGAAAAATAAATTTTTATTTACAGTTTTATTAAGACAGGAAAGAAGTTAAAGAATCCAAGCAATTTCTGGCTTTTTGCTATGAAATAGTTCTCTGCCCTAAAAATAGGTTCCACCAGGCTTTCAGCCAGCATATTATATATTACTCCAACTTTTGCTTTTAGTTCAGAGTTTCCCTGTAGCTTTCCTAAGAATTGTATCACTTGACACTGGCATTTGATCCCAGTCATGAGACTGTCCAAAAAATGTCACGCCTGTTCCAGTGCATCTTTTGGTCTGTGAGATCTTTGTTGTGACTTTATGTCAGCATTTGTCTGAATTCATGTCCAGTCAAATCGTGTATTACCCTACAAAGTACCTGGACATTATCTTTTTATCTATTATGTTACTAAACACTTCAGGTCTATTCATCCTTCTCTTACATTCTCATTAATTAATGTGCATTATGTGAGGGACCAAACCTTTTCAAAGTCATTTAAAAATGTCATTTTGGTTTTAAAAGTACTTTACTGATAATAGAGTCAAGTTTGTATGGGCCTTAGAAATGTCATTCTGAATTCAGAATAATAAAATGATGAGTCAATTTACTCATTGTTTTACTAAATAAAACCCTGAGCTCTCCAACATAGATGTAAGGGGTGAAATTACAAAAAAAAAAAAACCAAAACCAAACAAACCCTGAAGAGCTATGTATCAATTATAAGCAGCAAGCCCTCATTGGTTAATTTGCAGTTACATGAACTCATCATCTGTTTTCCAGATAGTTTAAATTCAGAGCTTGATAAAAAGAATGCTGTAATTGAAGATGTTCTCAGCTCTTTTTGTTATCTCTTGGGTTTGGTACCTGTGGCCCTTTTTTTCTTTTTTTTTTTTTTTTTTACCAAGACACAAGAACAAGCTAATTAAACGGATGACTGTCCACAATCGATGCACATCATGTACTGCCAGCAAGACACAAGAGGGATGACTCTCTGATAAAGGACAAGTCACTCAGTGCACAAGGAGCTAACCTGTGCAGAATTTCTGAGTTCTGAGCTGGAAAACATTACCAGCTAATTAAAACTCATGATTAGTTCAGGAGGGAAATAAAGCACTGTGCTTTGGCAAGTCGGTTTGAATAAACTAGTCCCTGCAGACTGAATCACCACAAACTTTTTTCCCAATGTTATGAGAAAATCAGGTAAATTAACTCCAATTTATCTCTCACTGCAAATAGATGGGAGTAGAAAGGATTTCCCTTGTCCTCTCTGTCCAAGATTAAGGAGAAGTACAAATAGTTTTTACACAATGATCTACCTCCCGTCAGCAAAACTCTGCAAGCTTTAGTTAAGTCGAGTGTTAATGCGAGTGAGAAGAAAGGAGTTTTCAGCATACCCAGAACATACTCTGTGCACAAACAAAGGACAGCACACAACCTGAACACACCTGTGCAACGAGAAGCAAACACCTTCAGCATTTCAGAGGGGTAACATCCCAAGCACAGTACTGCTATTATGGGATAGGCTCGGTGATCAACTAAAGAAATCTACCGGGTGCAGAAAAACAACCAGAGAGTGACAAATGTTTGCAGCAACTGCTGCATCCATACAGCAGTGTCAAACAGCCCAGGAAACAAAACAAACTGGGGCTTTTGTACAGCTTACCTCGTCCTGGGTCTGGTTTTGACACCTGACAATAAGCTTTCTCACATCTTGCACTGGCTGTTAGGGTCCCAGCACATTTGGGGAGTAGGAGTATCCACAAATATCCCAGTAGGGATAAAATTGTGTGAGCACTGGCTTTCCACCTCACTCAGCAAGTTTAGCTCTTTGAAGAACTCCATGAGGAACTCTTTGAAGTCCTCATGCCAAACCCAGTGCACATGTGCAATTTCACAAATGCAAGACTGCCTCTGTTGCTCTACAGAACCATTCTTCCTGTTTTAGAACACTCTGAACTGATGAATATTCACACCTGAGGATTACTGGGCATCACTCTGGGCTCACCATGCCCACATAGTTCAGAGAAGATAAAACTCTACCTCAGGGAGAGAAAAATGGAAGGAATTTTACTCAGCAACGCAGGTGAAGGCAGTTTCCACCTGACTAGGAGTTCCCAGGGGCAGGGCTAGGCTCTCCTACAGAATCCCACCCACAGGATTAGTCCTCAGGAGCTATAGCACAGTGATCCCTGTCCTATGCTCAGCACACCTGGATGTGCCAGTGTGCTCCAACAGCCTATTCCCATGCAAAGACAGTCCCCCCACCCTGAACAGAGATGTTCTTTGGGATAACCTGGCTTGGACTGAGCCTGCGTGTAGAAGTGTTCCTCAGAGTGAGACCATCTGTGCCTCAGCCATCACCTTCAGGAGCCCACAGATGCACTGACACAAGTACTTATCATCACTGTGATTTATTAGCTGCTAAATTCCCTGCTAAGGTGCTTTAAAGATAAACATTCAGCCCTGAAAAAACCAGCAGAGTTTTCTCTGTCAGGAGTACTGGACTGCAAACCTGTCTTCAGAATTCTTCTGCTACAATAGCATACTTAAAATTTAGTCACCAGGCATTACTTCTGCTTAGGTTTCAGCTGATTGTCTCTGCACACCATGAGAACATCTCTGTAGGTGTTGGGGAGGAAGAGTAATCAATGTTTCCTTTGTACTGGGACTGAGGGAGAGGAATGCTTCTTTGGAGATGTTTGGATTTAATGTCTTCCTAACTATATTTTGAAAGGTTTATTTGCCATTTGTAGGTAGGTTGCAGTTGAGGAAGAATACAGAGAAGCCACATTTCAGTAGAGAGCCTCAGATATTACAGTGTTCTTAATGCTTTTACGTATTTTTTATTGATTTGTCTCTCTTTAAAGTCAACAATCACTGCTTTTTAATGAAGAACTACGAATTATTTTTTAAATCATTCACTAGTAATTGCTGAGACAGTCTAATTTCATAGTGAAGGCTTCTGACAACTGAAATTATAATTTAGATGTGTACAACTTTGTAGCAATCATGGAATGAGATTTCATCTGTGCATTGAACTATGCTGCACCCTTATTATAGTTCTCAGGCAAACTCCTTCTTTACCTCCTTTGAAATTAGTAGAGTTTGACTATTTCAGTTAAAGTGACAATTAAATCTCACATGGAAATTCAGTTTAAATGTCTTTTGACCATTGAAGATTGGTGATCTGTGCCAGTTTTTCTTCAAACTACACAAGCAGACAATTAAACCTTATTTGAATAATGCTAATGGTTATCTATTTTTGTAATGTGTTTACATAGTGCCACTAGCAGAAACATATTCTTTGTCCACGAGTGCTTAATTTTTTATTGCACGTCACTAGCTCCTGTTTTATAAACCAGCCATGACCACCTGACTTCGCTGTTTACTGGGTAAAGAACAGGCCTCGAATCCTTAATTTCTGACTAATTGCCTTTGGATCAGATGCTGACAGTCTTTCCACTGACTTTCAGTGGGCTCTGGACCAAGCCATTCATGGAATATTACGCTTTACACAGCCTGATGTGTCTCTTCCCCTGCCCATCAGCAGAGACTGTAGCTACTGGTTTGCTTTTTGTATCCCAACCAGAGCGGTTTTTACAGGCTTTTCCCATTGCCTGAGACACCTGAGAGAGCAGGTTCATTTAACAGCTGAAACACAGTTTGCATTTCATTAATGCAGCATTTTCCAGGCCTCCATTTCATCAGTCTGCAGACCCATCCTTGCAAATCTTGCGAGCACAAGCGCCTGGAGCTGGGCTGAGTTGCACCCTGAGGGATCTGGTCATTTCTTCCTTCAACCGAATTTATAATGCTAATTAGGCATAGTCACAGTGACATTTTATTTGACATTATAATAGCTTCATTAGCAAAGTTAAAAGCACAGATTTTGAACATTGTTTTGCTAACTGTGTAAAAGTAAACAACACACAGAAAATATTATTCCCCTCTGACTCTTGGGGGCAAAGGCGGTGCTTACATATATATATATATATATAAGTATATACATTTTTTGTAAGAAACATGAAAGAGGAAACAGGCTATGTAATAACATCCGAGAAAGTTCCAGTGAAGGGAAAAAAATCCTCCTGGCTTGCAGTGCCACTGTGGGGACTCACAACTCTACAGAGCTCAACAGCAGCTCTGGGCAGGCTGATGCCACCTTTTCAAAAACTGGGAGGACTGTTTTTTCCGTGGTTGAAATTAGAAAATTTAGGCCTAAAGCCCAGTTCCTTAAAGTCAATGGGCACTTCCTAATTTCATGCTATGAGAAAAGGTGCTACAGAATGCGATTTTATTTTTTTAATGAGCGCTGCCTCTGATGAAATGGCAATACTTCAAGAAGGAGATTGTGCTGGCAGCTGACAAACTGTGGGAGCTGGAACTGATAGACTGCCCCTCTTTTCTGACCAGCTTCCCCCTCTGCACCACATCCCAGTCCCTGCCCAGCCCAGGCTGCTCCAGAGGGGAGGTGTGCTCCAGCTGCAGCAAAAAACCTGCTCTGTCCTCAGCACTTTGCTGCTTCTGCTATGCAGACTTCTGGTTCTCTGGGGAAGAAAACCCCAGACCTGTTTCGGACCAAAAAACAGCAAGATGATGCCAAAAATTCATTTTTTCCTTGACTTGTCCGTCTCCTTATACACCTTTGTTTAACCATATTTTCAAATTGTGTTGGTCCTCACACTAAAGACTATTTTTTTGCAGAGGGTTTAAAAGCTCAGAAAGAAAAGCTTTCTTGGACTAGCCAGAGCTATCCTGATTCCTGCAGCAAAAGAAGCCTGGCATCCATCCAGGCAATACTTACATGCAAATCCTAAAAATGCAGACTGTTGATTTTAAAAATCACCATACCACAGGAGTTAGCTTAATTTAAATCTTGACTTAGTTTGCCTTGAAAATTATTTCTTTTATTAGACCAGACAGACATGACTTGAGGTCGCTTTCTCTAATGCTACACAAAAATACTCCAAACTAATTTGAATAGCTCTCTACAAGGTCAAAGAGGCAATGTATGAGGCAAACCATGAACTTTTTGCTGCTCTTGGAATGTAGGGTCCATTATTTATCTGAATAGACACTTATAAATTATCCCAAGTAATGTTACTTCAAAAATTTCAAGGTGTTCTTTGCTCCAGCCAGGGAAAAAAAAAAATAATCCAACATTCAAAGTTCGATAAAGAACATTTCACACAGATCCAAGAGAGGCAATAGTTTTCCCTTCCCTAAAGTGTGCCTTTATACCTTAAAAAAGGGCACATGATCAGGTCACTTGTGCTAATAGACCAGGAGGACCTGTGCTAATTCTCTATGACATTTTTTAAAATGGCAGAACAATTCGGATGGGAGGAAGTGGTGGCCGAGTCCGTGTCTGTGCCACTCACTCCCAGGTGCCACAGGATTGTCATCAGCGTCCAAAGAGCCCTTGCAAATCTTTGAGCAAAAGCTGCCAGGAGCTGCTGTGTGGAGGTCAGAATGGACAACTGAAGTGGGCGAGGACCTGCCAGAAGAAGCTGCCCCACTACAAGCTTTCCCACACCTATAAAGAGTACAAAAGACAGTGGCTGTCTCACTAAGAGCGTTTTTTTGGGGTTTCTTCTGATTGCCACTGTGGGCCTGGATGGCTGGAAAATGGTGTTTAGGAGAATTTGATCAGCATTCTACTGAATCAAAGGCCTCCAGCAGACTCTAGGCATGTTTGAGTGCTTTTCTGTGGAGAAGCACCTCACAAGCACTGGTGCTTTGCACATCCCGACTATCAGCCCAAAGGGATTTCAGAAGTTCTGAAGCAGGCACTCTTGAGTTTTCCCATGTGTTCTTCAGGCAGTACACAGGGGAGGGGCTTTTTTTCCCCAGTTTTTGGTTCAAGCAATTCAACTCTTGAGCAGAGCCAAAACAGCAGCAGCATGTTGAAGCAGATGCAGTAAGTACACTGGGCTTGCTGAAATTCATCTCCTTGCTCCTCACATTGGAGGTGTGATAGAGGAAGACTCTGTTGTTGTAAAGAAATTTTGTTAACACACCAGTGTTGCTGGTTTAACTTGAAGAAAACTATTTAAGTAGATACAAGGGCACTCTGTGCATGTGTGTGTGTGTGTGTGTCTGCTAATGGAAGAACTCTCATTGGCCTTTTTAAGTGATTACCAACAACCCCAGATCAAAGATATAGGTGTGACCAGACTGCAGGAATAAAATGTGAGGTGGATTATCAAGAAATAAAGAGTTTGAAAGCTGACAAAAAAAAAAAAAAAACCAAACAAAACAAAACAAAAAAAAAACCAAACAAACAAACAAACAAAAAAAACCCCCAAAAAACCCCCAACCAAATAGAGTTATATTGAAGATCTGAGAAGTGGCATCACAAGGTAACAGCAAAAAACAGCCCTGCCAGCACAGAACAGCACCAGAAGGTGCCAGGACTAAAATTCACCAGTCACCAGTAGTCAGCTACTGGTCACTAGGAGATTACAACCTCAAGAGCTGAGTAAAACAGGATTTACACAGAACAAAGGACAACTACCCAGTGAGTAAAACGTACCACATACCAAAAATGTGGACATAAGGTCCACAAACAAATGAGGAAAGGGCAAGTAAATACACAGGCATGCAGGCAGCATTAATGAATACATAGAAGAGACTGAAAGTGGGAGTAACTCCAAAAATCAGCATAATGCTTCTGCATTGAGAAATCCTGGAACACAGATTACTTGCCAGTCACAACACCTAGACACCAAAAACACACGTGCTCTGTCTCTCTAAAGATCTGAGAACCCAGAGGATGACCCCAGAGATCCAGAGATACAGGGACTCTGACTACAACATTTTGAACTGTGTTGTTACCAAGAATGAACTTTGGCACTTGCACAATTCCCCTGCATCACTGGGACCAACAATATCACTTTGCTAACAATGAATTCCTAGCTTTGCACACAGAAAGGGTTTCTAAAGCCCACATCAACAGAGTGCAATGTGTGCTCCAATGCCTTGCTCCTGAGGACCACTGCTAATACAGCACAAGAGCTGACAGGGAATTTGGCAACCAGGGCTGTAATTATGGTGCACATTCCCAAGCATTGCTCCTTGGCACGTCACCCCTGCTACACTCCTCAGCATAAAAGGATTTTGAAACAGCACTCTCATCTTTGCCCTGTTTCAGCAGCTTCCACCTTTCCATCAGTAAGACATGCTGCAGCATATAGCTGGAAAATGCTGCCTTTTCAGAGGCACGACAGGCTGTGAGTACTCTTTCTGTATGACTTAACTTTTTTGGCACAAGCAAAACAGTGACTGAACAAGAAGAAATTAATTCTGGAAGGAAATGTAGAATAAAAGGAGAGAGGGTATGGAGAAGACTGATTCATGCTGTGTTGATAAAAAGAGTCTGGTTGCATTTACAAAAGCAGATATTGCCCTTTCTGGGATGTACCTGGTGTACGCACACAGCATTTAATCTAATTAGATTATATTCACCATTAACACCTGCAGCAAGGAATAAAATCTGATGGAGCACCATTTTCACTCACCAGTGCAATTACAGCACGGCTTGAAAGTGTTTCCAACCCTTCCAGAGCATTTGCATTCCCCATACCCTCAGCAGCTGTGTCCCTAAGAAGTTTCCCTCTTCTTCTCTACAGTTCCCTTCTTCTTCTGCCTGTCGAAGAAATACCCATGCAGTGATCCACGGGGCACCCCTGAAATGATAGCTGCATATGGCAATATACAGCAGGGGAAATGAATGCTGACCCAGGTCCTATTCCTCAGAAAGCCAGCACCAGCTCATCACTGCATCCTCTTCTGCCGGGCCTTGCTCCAGGCGTGTTTCACAGGATTAATTTTAGCTACAAGGGCATTTTGTTCTATATTGATTTTTTTGTATGAAAGAAAGCTGAGAATTAAGCTTGCAAAGCCTGATCTCTTAACTCTATTAAATGAGGCCAGGGTAGATTAAGTTAGTAGTTCATCTTTCTGAGGCTAGGCATTAAAAACATGGCTCTAAGGTGAATTCTTGGGTGTACGTGGCTTGGCTTAAAACCAAGATCAGAATTTAAACAGCTCCATTTGAGGGTTCTTATTTAATACACCAAGGATTTAATTAGAAAGATGGGAAATTAGAAAAAAAAGATTTAAAATTGGCTCTCAGGGCATGGGATGAGCGGGGGAAAAAAAAAATCAAACATCTCTTTCAAAAACAAATACAGTCTGCATGTGATGGGATGCAGGCAGCTGACAAAGGAGATGGGCCACTGGAATGTGCTGTCCTGAGTGGACTTGAAATGCCTCTTGCTGCTCACCTGAAGACCACAGTGCTGGCCAGGGACAGAGGGTCTCATCCTGCATGGGCATCCTCAGCTTGCTGGGTACCTTTCACTAATCAGGCAGTGATGCTCCCTTCCTCAGCAAGGGAAAACCCAAATAAACTGGGAGCTGTGATTTTTGTAAGGTCCTCAGCTGCAAACTTACTACCTTTCAACACAAGACAGCAATCTGAACTTTTGAAAATGCACCAAAGCTTAGTGGCTTTTACCCACTGCAAATGCTTTAACCAGTGCTCCCTACTTCTAATTCCCAATACTGACTTAAAACATTATCATTAACAAACAAACAAAAGCCTGAAAGACAAGCCACCGTGTAGAAGTTTCGTGGCTGTGCTTTGAAATAGCTTTTTCTGAGCATGCAAACCACAAAATCAGGCACGATCCCGTAATCGGGAGACGCCCACCCCCCGCCCCCAAAGGCAGAAGCATTTGAGTTTCCAATAAAGTGTTATAGCAACGACCCACAAAATTGTGTGACTGCACAGAGCCCGTTACCAGGCACACAGGAGAGGAGGAGGAGAAAGAAGAGGAGGAGGAAGAGGAGGAGAAGGAGGAGGAGGAGGAAGGGGTCCTGGCTGGCTGTTGAATATAGATGCTGAGCAATCCAGTTTGAGATTCCTGCCTCATCTCAGTGAGCAAACCCCACTGTAAAATGAGGGTAACCCTCTCCACAGTGCCTTGGGGCCACAGGCCTCTCACCCACCATAAGGCTTACAGCAAAATAAAATACTTCACTGCCTTTTACACAGGCATGGATCAGGGGGAAAAAGATTTTTTAAAAAGGGATTAAGTAATCCATCAAGCCTTTGCCAGAAGCAGAATCTTAAGGCCCAAATCTCAGCTTCTTTGCTGTGCTAGACACAACTGTCTCAATACACAAAAACTATGGGAAGTGACAGCCATTTGTTTTATATGTTGCTAAATAATTTGGGTATTTGCACCATTACACTGCTCTGCTGCACTGGTGTGTCCTTCCAACATCCCACAAAATCCCCTTATCAGGACCCCATGTCTACAGGCATCTTGGTACTGTGATTTCCTCGTTAGTTTTAAGGGGATAAGCAAGTTATTAATGGTCCACTGTATTTCAAAAGAGTCCTGGATACAGTCATGAAACAAGGCCTTTCTGCAGTAGGTACCTCAGAGGGCAGAAAGTGGTTTACAGCCAGTATTATGGGAAAGTTTGGGAAAATGTGTCAAAAATCATCATCCATCCCTGTCCGACCCTTGGATTTATAATGTGCAAGATCATCAAGTGATCATTTACAGCTCCTACT
>WBND01000976.1:155642-169990 GCA_013398595.1 Tychaedon coryphoeus
TTTAGATTCAGTGGAGCAGTGGTAACTGAGGTGTCCGACCCTTGGATTTATAATGTGCAAGATCATCAAGTGATCATTTACAGCTCCTACTTCTGGGCTCATTTAAATGCCTGACAGAA
Source organism: Tychaedon coryphoeus (assembly GCA_013398595.1). NCBI lineage: Eukaryota > Metazoa > Chordata > Aves > Passeriformes > Muscicapidae > Tychaedon > Tychaedon coryphoeus. Next base: position 155,762 of record WBND01000976.1, read on the forward strand.
AATACACAACACCTTCACCTCCCTACTACACACAGATGCTTGCACGACTACTGCTACTAGTTTGGTTTAACTCTGCACCAATCATAGTCATTTGGACCAGAATGAAGTGATTGCACAAAATTTGTAAGTCACAATGAAATATGAATCATACATACCAATCCCTCCTTTGAATCATGTTTAGATTCAGTGGAGCAGTGGTAACTGAGGTGTTAAGGAATGTGTCCATGCATATATAACTCAGCATACTGCTCTTACCAGGCAAGACCTTTCATGGTAGGGATGTTCAATACACTTGTAGGAAAAAAAGATAGTCAGAAGGAGGTGGACAAGTTATTGAGGCATAATTAAATACCAATTTAACTTCTTTGTAAACAAAGTTCTTCATCCTACCTATTTATGTAAAAATTTAGGTTTCCTGACACCTTACATTGCTTGAGGGGAAAGGGAAAAAAACTGTTGTGGCGAGTTAGAAAGAGTTGGTCCTCTTTATGAGAAAATAATGAAAGTAACAGCAACAATTTAATATCCTGGATGTTAATGGTGGGAAGAATGCTTTGCAGCACGGAAATTATGAAAAAGGCCTAGTTTTGATACTGGTTATATCTTCTCTTTTGCAATTCCTTTAAATTTCCACTGCTTCCATATCTTCTTATTCTGAAATAATATCTTATAATCTCCCTTAAAATTAATGTACCACCTCCTTAGAATTATGTAGGGCTTGAAAAATTCTGTGGCAGCTGAAAAGTCACTACACTCATTGCTGAGCACCAATTACACAAGCACATTGGGCTTTAGGATCTCCTTGGGCTGCACATTTCTGCGAGTCAAAAGGCTCCCAAACATTCTGAACCAAATGAATCAACAAACTCTTGTCTGTGCTTGAGCTCCCTATGTACAAGGATTTTGTTCCTCATGACTCAGCTCTCCCTGCCCTGATCCATGGGATGATGCCTACGGCTGTCACGTTCTCTACAGCTCAGCTTTTTGACCCTGAAAACAATTAATGAGCTATTCCAGCTGACAAAGAGGCTCTCAGCTCTCAGAAATGAACTCTAAGAGTGTTTTAATGCACTTGGGCAGCCACTGGTTGGGTCTCTGGTTCTTCCAGGTGTGGCTGGGGCAAACGGAATCTTCATTTGTCTCGCTGAGAATCTGAGAGCATCAGATGTATTAATGCTGTGTAGCATGCCCTCCTCTGCACTTAGAAACTTGTAAGTTAACTTGCAAGTGACTTAGAAACTCCAAAAACACAGCAGCTCTCAGTCATCTCAAATCCCTCTTAAACAGCTCCTCAATGGTAAGAGCCAGCATCCCTCTGACAGCTTCACCAGACCAGTGTTACCAAGACTAATTAACACAGTCAAGTCTAACACTACCAGCTCTACAGGCTAGAAGAAGTAATGACATTCATGAATTTAGCAAATGAGACAGAAGCTATGAATTTAATGATCTGAAAGCAGTCTTGAGTTATGCAAAACACACTGAGTTAGGTATTCACAAAATTGCTCCAGTGTAATTGTCGGCATGTGGATTGTTTGCAAACAGCTTGCACAAACTACTTAGTATTAATCATTTGTTCCGTGACATAGTTAGTCATGCACTATTTCTGCTCCTTGAGTGGGTGACTGTATCCTCCTGCAGGAGAGGGTAAGAACCAGCGAACATGAGGCGCGCCCGGGAGTTTAACACTGATAAGCGCCTTCAACAAAATACGAGAGCGTCATGTCTCACTAATCCCTGCAGGATGTTTGCGTCTCTCCGTCCCCATGCAAACAATCCACGATGACTCTGCAGAGTCTGGTGAACCAAAGCCTGGGGACGAGGAACTCACGTCGACTATTTCTGGAGCCGCAATTCTTTTTAACGCTCCGAACAAGGGGGAGTGTTGCAGGGGAGTATCCAATTCCCTCAGACAACCTGAGAGGAAGAGATGACAGATCACCACTCCCAAGAGTTTGGCAAGAGCATGCAAACTGCTGTCTCTCTTTCTCTGCAGGAAACAGTACTGCTTCAGGGAGAGAGAACTTCTAAAAAACAGTCACAAAAAGAAAGTATATTCCCTGAAGACACAGGGAGATTGGGATTTTATTTCCTTCCACATTTCAGTTTTCATTGTTTACATGATCTTAGCACTTGAGCACAAGTCTTGGTCAGTCTAAGATACACAATCCTAAAATGCTTTGGGTTGGAAAGGGACCTTACCCCACTGCCAAGGGCAGGGACACCTCCCACTAGACCAGCTTGTTACAAGTCCCATCCAGCCTGTCCTTGAACACTTCCAGGGATGGGAAATGCATTACAGGTATTACAGCAATGTGCAGAATTATAGTTCCACACACTTCAGTGACCTGGGATGGAACTGAAGAAGGTGAAAAACTACAAGCTGAATTGAATTTTGTTACAATAAAGAAGTGCTCTGTGAGGTACCAGGCAAACTGGAGGGAAACAGCCAGCAGTGGGAATAAAAGCAACAAAGGGAGACTTACAGAAACCAGGGTCTTCTGTTAAAGGATGCCACAGCACCACACAACATTTTTAGTGGCAGCCACATCACTGTCACATCAGGCAGTCATTGTCTACAGACAGGCAACACATCATGGGTAATTCTGACATTCCATGGCAACTTTTAATCTTCCAGAGGAGACTTCTGACAAAGCACAGAAATATATCTGGACTTCTTCATGCCTGAACTGGTAGACCAGCAGCTATTCCAGTACTCAGCCCAGTGTATTTTCCTGTGGTTTTAACTGAATTGAAGAGGACTGAATTTCCCATTTGAATCTCCTGTTCAGTGGTCAGACTGCAGACTAATTTCTCCTGCTCTTACTGACAATAATAAGCCATTTTGCTGCTTATTATTCTCCAGTAAAATTGTAATGATTTTGTATGACTCTCGGAAGACATGCATTTGCTCTCATCGTGCTGGCATAATATGGATCCACAAAAAGATGAATTGTCTGGATTATTCTCAATCATAGTTAGTGAATTGTTTTCTATAGGTTTTTAGGCAAAGTGGGAACTCTGGTGAAAATACATCAAATTCAGGTAAAATTAAAGGTTAGAGTTGACAGAAGTCTGAAGTTTGCTTATGAATACACTTTTAGTATCATAGCAACAAACCACAGATCTTATTGGATTAGTTGCTCATTCAAAGCAAGCAAAACAATACCACACTTAAATGAAGCCTGAATATATATATTTTTTTAATGATGTCAATTGCATCAGAAACAGCATGCAGGCACTCATATGACTAAAAAGATTCACTTCAGCCGTTCTTGTTCTCCTCAACAGGAACATTCACCCCTTTTCATGAACACTTCAGTAATCAAATTACACTAGGACAAATGCTCACAGAAGATGCACAGCAAAACCAAACACTTGGAGTATTTACAAGCTCCAGATTCACATATATCTCCAATTCCTGTGTTTATTGGATTGGGAAAAACAAGAAATCATGGGCTTAGTTAAAACAACCAAAACTGTATCTTAAACTGTCCTTACTCAAAGCCAGTGAAGTAAAAGGAAGTACTCCTATAGATGTTTTGGAAGGCTCTGGGATGCTGTCATTCCTTTGTTCTGGCTTATTCCAGAAATTTCAGGTGGTTTTCAGGCAGAGAAAAAAAAGTCTGTGATTATCGGATGTATTATTCACTGTGAATTCTCACTTCATTTTCCTCTTGAAGTACAGTTCTGGAGAGGAATACAAGGGTAGTATGAGCTGGTCAACAAGCTCCCATTCCCTGTCAAACAGAGCATCTTTCTTCTGCTAATCATGTGGCACTGCTGCATCCCACCACAGGTCTAAATTTGCCACTTATAAACCTGTAAGGGTTGTGAGCACCTCAGGAGGACATCGTGGCACAGCTCACTTCCACAAAACTGCATGGTACATATTTATATGCACTGTCAAAATGGTGGGAAGAAACTGTGTTTCACTGGAATCCAGCAGGCTGAGCTATTTATAAATAAGTGCCTTATTTTTGGTGCTCTTCAGTGCAGATGAACAGGGAGTGATGAGCAATTCGTGTTGCTGAGCATTTGTATCACAATAGAGCCTTGCAGTCTTTTTCTGCATTTTAGACTCTCTAAGTTCAGGATCTGTAGTATCCTACAGTGGAAGACAGGACCCCAGAACAAAGACTAGTGGGCAAGATAAAGAAAGGGTGAAATGAGCATGCCACACTGAAAATGAAAGAGTAGATAGATAACAGAGCATCTGAAAAAACATTTGAGCATTCCTGGCCATTCTGGACATCAATAACCAAAGCAGACCCACCACCCATCTCTCTCTCTCTAAAGACAAACTCTCAGTGTGAAGGAATCGTTTCCTAAGAGTATTCCACAATAAGGGATTTTCAATTTAGACAAGGGAAGAAAACATTAAACAAAATATACCTTAATGAACATGAAATAAAAGTCATTAGAAGGATGACACGCTCTGAAGAAATCTTAGGGGTACAACTGAAGTGAAAAAGAAGGTTTTAATTAACAAGCTTGTAAGCATCCTGTACTACGTAAATAATTCATGTATATAAAAAGATGATCATAAGGATCAGTGAATAATCATCGTTTTGGCTTCCCTGTGTTGACTGCTGATGCAAGATTCCTAATCAGATGCCACAGGAGTATTGTTAACCATACCAGCCTACCCATGGTATTTCTATACTGATACATTGTGATAGGAACTTTTACAGAGGTGATCAATAGGTGGTTTTGCTCTCCCCATTATCTCTGAAGAAGAAACACTGATGCCATGTTTTATCATTTCCCTGGTCATGAGCCCTGCAGCAGACACTTTCAAAGACCACAGAATGATCTGGGTGGGGAGTGACCTTGAAGGCCATTCCTTTCCAGCCCTCTGCCATGGGCAGGGACACCTTCCACCAGACCAGGCTGCTCAGAGCTCCATCTGACCTGGCCTTCAACACTTCCAAGGACAGAAGATGAGACATCAGAAATTTTCATGCCTTGATGCTTAAACAAAAAATACCAGTGATTTCTGCTGTAACTATTTACCTGTGTTTGCCTGTCAGTGAGTATCTATCTATTTGTCACCTTGGAGCTCTGTAGTTTATCACCTATCACCCACAGAATTTAAGCAGAGGAAACCCAGACACATAAACCTCTCATCTTCTTGCCCTTCCAAGGTAGGGGTAAAATCAGCTCTATGGTATTAGCGCACTAAACCGATGGAAATCACAGCTAAAACACTTTCAGTACACTCTCAAAGGAGGACAGCTCCAAGTAGAGGTCAGAACTGTTTTGCTCACTTTTGATACTTACACTGAGTACAGAGAATTCTTAAAAACAACTGCTGTCTTACAGAAAGCAGATACATGTGAGTGAGCCTTACAAACTCAGAAAGTGATAAATAATTATGCTTTCACCTAAAATAGCACCAGAAAATTATCAAACTGTGAACTCAATGATACCGACTTTTCATCTGATTTGTGAAATAAAAAGATCTTTTTAAGCCAGTTTGAGTGAGTATGCTATTAAAATTAGGGTAATGCAACTGCTTTATCAGTAGCATCATTGAGAGAGGCTGGTGCATAATTCAGCTGCTCTTTCTGGTTATTATTTGCTATGTCTAATAGCTCTTTCTTTGCAACAAATGCAAAGCTTCATTTTTAAAATCTCAGTTGATGCTTAAAGATCTGTCTTGTCTTTTAACTCTCTCAAGTTAGAAAGTCTTGTAAAATGTCATGTGAACAGCATGGGCAATCATTTTCTTCAGAGTCTTAAAGAAGCTGAAAGTGGGATAGCATGCCTTCAGGGAAATACTAAGAGTTTAAAATACGCCTGTGCAGCACATTCATAGATTTTTATAATCCACTTCAAATATTTTCCACATTGTAAAACAGGCTTTGGAAACTATCATCACAGATAAAAGCGGGTGAAGAAAGAATAATAAAAATACTGTAGAAAGAAGAGGAAAAAATGGTGGCTGCTTCTTCTGAGCTCCCCAACATTTGATTTTTCCCATTTAATAATAAGAATCTAATTATTGCAGTAATTTTCCCATTTACTGTGGTTTCAGTGTCAGCTGAGAATACACCTGTGCCCACCTCCACTCCTCCACCCCCCATCTGCAGCCTGCAGCCACCCAGCTGAAACATTTAAGATAAAAGTTAATTATCCAGCACTAACACAGCACACCAGACCTTTCCAAACTGCTGCCAACTGGAAACCTTCCCAAAGGCTTCTGAGGGCTCTCCCAGCTCACCACTCCTGCAGCAGGGAGCATCCGAGAGGTTCAGCATCATCTCCCCACTCACTGAGAAGGCACCCAGAGCTCACAGAGGCACAGGGGTGGCTGCCTGGCAGGGGGTGGTGCCTGCTCTCTGCTTGTACCAACAGGGTATTCCTGTGCTGCAGGGATGCAGGATGCTCATCAGTGGCTGCGCAGACCTACACTGCAGGGAAATGACACACAGAGCTCAGGTCTGACAGGTGAACACTAAGCCTGAGCAGAGAGATGCTCTGGAACTCTGTCTGCAGCCAAATCCAAGCCTCAAGGCCAACTGCACACAAACTTTTAGCTGCAATGCCCCACAAGGGCAGCATGTAATGTTAATATGGCTGTGGTATGCCTGCCTCAGTTCTTCATGGAACTGTCCATAATTACCAAGAGCAATGTTATCAGCTTGCTGTGACAGCTGCAAAGCACTTTGGGCCAGGCTGTGAACCTCTGAGTCACACTGATGAGGAGCCCCTTGAACGAGCAGCTTTGCTCGAGTGTGACTCCCTTAATAAATGAATCATCTATCAGTGCTGCCTACTCAAGCTTAAATCGTTCTCCCAGTTCTCCTGCTACTTCCACCATCTGCACATCCTTTCCCTGTGGTGGTGAGAACCAGTTTGGCTGACTGACAGGATTTTGGGGGAAATGTGGAGTCTTTCAGGGCCAGACCAAAAGTAAAGAACAGTCGCCAATGTCCAAAGTTCCAATCCTAAAGTCCCTGTGCCTGAACCTGCTCCCATTTATTATGAAATCCCTTCTGGGTACCTGCTGGTATGATGCTGCATGCATCCCAGTAACCTGGTGCTCTGAAGTACTAACCAGAAGATGTCTGACCCTAGGTCCCAAAGCATAGTCAGTGACTCTGGCCATAATTCTCAGCATGAAGTTCAAAAAGAGGCTTCCATTAATCACAACCAACCACACCAAGGCCTCACACCCTTTGCAAGACATCCCTTTGGCAACAGCAATAAACTATTATCTACCTTCGACATAATCCCCATTCCCATCACTGTTGCCTAGATGCTGGCTTAATCAGTTTTCTGAGAAGTCTGCAGGGAAGACAATGCGTTTGGGGGGGGGGCAAAATGCTTTTTTGGGCATGCATTACTCATTGGAAGTAATTATTCTTAGACAGGATCCAGACAGCCCTGTGAATTCAACTCTGATTTGAGCAAGCCATTCTTCTCTGTGCTTGGTGATCCCAGGTCTTTGTCCAATGCTTTTTCTTACAAAATTCAGTTCCCTTGTTTTATGCTGCTAGAACCACAAAAAGTAAAGACATAGGGAAAGACACCTCTTCTTTCTCTTCTCAATTCAGCTTATTTTCTCCTTCTCTCCCCCTGCGTCACTGACATGTGATGTTTCCAGTTTCTTGCTTCCTTTTCTTGTTTTCTTCCTCCTCTTTTCTCTGGATGCTTTCAGCTCTTCAGAACAAACTCTGCAATGCACAGCTGTTTGTATTGCAGGGAGATCTGATGCACTCTCTCATTCCATCAAATTGAGAAGACAACCCTTCCACTCCTTAAAAGCCTCTTCAGTAAGACCTACAGAAACATGGGTTTGTAGTCTTGAGTCTTTGCTGGAAGGCAAATTTAGGTTTCTGAAACAAATGGCTTTTTCCAGTTTTCTGCTGATTACAGTAAATACATAAACTCTAGCCATGTTATGCCTGGTTTTCTTTCACATTTAAAACTAAATTGGAAATTCAGAGAGGGAAATAATAGAATATGATATAAACATTTTATTTGAGGGCTTAAAACTGTAAGTAGATCCAGCAACCTAAAGTCCTAACATTATGTGCTTTCAATATTTCATGGGTTTAAATAGTAAACAATTTATTAAATATACCCTAAATGAGAACTTTTATAAGCAGTATTTGAATTTAATCATAAGAAATAAATTGAGTAACACATCACAAGATCCTTCATTGGTTTCTAGTTTCTGTAGCTCTACTTCCACTGGCTTTCATGGACAAATTCTTGGGGGAAATGATACTGAATACTCTAACTAACTTTTCTTTGTTAACAATCTGTTCAGTACAGTAACTTATGTACTCATATAGAATCTGACAACAGGTTGTCTTTAAATTTGTCTATTCTAGGCAAAATTATAATTTTTACTTAGTGGATTAAGCCAAGTATTCTCTGATGTTTCTTCTGATCATGCCTGTCGCTCAGCAAAGTAATAATCAATGATACAACGCTGTCATATTTTAATCACTTATCACTGACAGGAGTTTGTGCATTGTGTTATGAAAGACCTAGCAGCGAGGAAGACATTGTTTGTGAACACTCAGAATAGAACAAAAGAGACAAACCCAAGATAAACATCAGTATAGTACTGAGTCTGATGTTAATTCAGCTTTTCTGCATCAAAGAATCAGCATGGGATGAAAAATGAGGAAAACCTTGTTACTGGCCAGCTCTGAATGAGTGCTATCCTAGCAGACTTCTGGCTCTTTCTGTCTCCAAGGGACTTTAAAATTAAAGAAACAGAGGAGAGAACTGAAGCAAAAACATTCTCACCACTTTCTTGCATTCTGAAAAGGGATTTTCTGCAGCTGTGAGTAACTGGATCTTCCTTAAACTCTCTAACTCCAATAAAGAGACTAGTTTGGGTTTTTTCCCCCCCTTCTTTGTTCTATGCAAAGATTTTTGATAGAGGAAATATCATCAAGGTCTCTGGCTGAAAGAGAAGCAACTGGGCATTTGTTGGCACATCCTCTCAATTTCTGTCCTTGATTTCTCTCAAGGCCCCTCTCATAAACCCTCCTGAAGTACACAAAAGGGAAGTGCCCCACACTATTTACTCAGAGTGAGGTGAGGAGGGCTGCTGGCCACAGGGAAAGACCGAACACATATTCCTTATCTACACAGAAACTAGTACAAGCTTCCAATATCTGGACTAAGCCAGATTAGCAGTGACAGTTTGAATGACCAGAGCCTGCAGCCAAACGCGTGTGTGGCATTCTCTCCCTGGAAAACTGAATTATTAAAACTTTCCCCCAGCCAATCAAAACCACTTTTCTTTTTTTCCACAAAATTCATGTTTCATGAAATTCTGGCTCCTAGGAGGAAAGAAAAAGGTGTCTCTGGGCAGAAGCTTTCCCACATCTCCATCCCTTTGCTATAATTTTCTTCCTGCCCTCACTGGTACAATGCATAGTCTGTGTCTTGCAGGTCAGTGTAACTCCTGAGGACACTGTATTCACAATGGTATTCCTATCTAGTTCCAAAAAGACCTATAATTCTTCACTCAGGGTCATCTGATATATATATATATATATATATATATATATATATGTCCATAAATTAAGAAGCTGTTAAAAAAAAAAAAAAACAAACTTAGTTCCTTTAAAAACAAATGAAAAAATTCAATGTTTATGGGCAGTTTCTTTTTACAGCATCTGTTCCGAGGCTGAGCTTGCTTTTCACTGAAAAATTCAGTTGGAACTCTGATTTGGTTTATTTATTCTTTTGACCCCCTTCTGAAGTTGTATCAGCAATCAGTAGCACTGCAGTTTCAGTTCCTCAAGAAACCAGGTAAAGCACAGACTGGCAGGGACTGATGATTTGCAATTACTTTGTTCTGTTTAGCTGCTCTGAGAAGATTCCTTTTCATGTTAACGGACATCAGAGGTCCCAATTTATCTGAAACCCACTAAAAATACTCCTTTAAATTCAGAAAACACTGCTGCAAACATGACCTCCCCTGTGTTCCTGATACTATCAGCAACAAAATGGATATTACAGGCTATTCTTCCCAGACTCTCAGCTCTAAGCTGTACTACTAGAAGCAATATCACTGTATTTATATATGGTTCATGTTTCCTGCATCTTCTCCCTGTTCCATCCATGGGAAAATTATTAATGATGTTGACAATCTTGGAATCAAAAAATTAAGTGCTTCTCTTGATACAAACATACATAAGGTGACAAGCCTTGCCTCAGTGGCATCAGTGCTTGTGAGCTGCTGTCTCCAAAATAATGAGCTGTCAAAGCTTCAAAGCAATTTGCATTTGTGTTAGTAGTGAAGAAATCCAGTGGGCTTTTTTCCTTGCTGAATGACACTGTTAAATTGTTACTTTTGCCTACTGAGCATGAAAATTTACTGAAATGACAATAAAATGGGAAAAGTAAACAGCATTTTTTCAGGTCACAACAGCACTTGGACTCACTGTTAGTGTACATTAACAATTAAATCACAGATATAAAATGAAAAAAGTGTGTCATGCTTTACTCTGTGTAGCCTCCCTCAAAACCAACACACTCCTGAACCTCCAGAATAAGCTGCTGCTTGTGGGAGAGCAAGTGTAGTACCACACCTTGTGATGGCTGTTGTCTTGTGATTGTTCATGCCATGGGCAAAAACTATTAGCTTTTTGCTTTTTTTTTTTTTATCCTCAGGGTAGTAGAAGTTAATGAGAAATTGATTTTTAAATATGCTTGAACAAACACAAAACTTTTGAAAACACAGTCTAGGTATCTTACATGACTGTAGCTGCCCATCCGTGGTGCTGTGGATTTCCTCTCATGTTACACATCTGAAGTATTACTATCATCAAGTAGCACAGAGACAACAGGCAGTATTATTGAGACGTATTTTAGTTCTGTTTCTTTACCTTCCCTTTCATTGTAAGCGTTGCCTTTTGCTGTATTAGAGAAGATTTGCTCCAAGATCAATGTGTTTTTCAATTACAGTGAACATTTGCCTGTTATAAATTTATTCATGAAGTAATGACATTAATGCTCAGCAGCAGTACAAGATATTGCATGTGTATGTTTCTGTCCTGGTGCAGTGTGGAAAATGAGACTTAACTAGACATTATTACCTTAGAACTACCCTAATAAAATATTTGAAAGCTGAGGAGAAGCAATATGAGACAGCATCTAGTGAATATGGGGTTCAGTATGTTTGCATTGGTCTTCACACGCACACAGTGCAAAATGCTCTCCAGGGCAGACAAGTTTTGGGTCTGCTTCTGTCCCTGTGTGGAAGAAAGATACCTGCAGGCACTACCAAGGGCATGCTGCAGTGGTTTTGTGGGAGGGAAGATGCCCTGTCCAAGCATCAGTAGGAGGGGTGAACCCAGGGGTGCCAATTCAGAAGCAGGGTTAGAAATCAGTCTTCTTTTCTTCTCTGGAAATCTGCATGCTGGGTCTATCAGCAAAATCTGCCTTGTCTACAATGATGTCATTTACAACTGCCTCCTCCAAGATGGCCAGTCAGTAGAAGAGGCTAGTCTGCAGCTTCAGGTCTATAGAGACAGGAAAGTGACAGGTCTGTGGTGTGCTCATTTCATGTCAGTGCTGGTCTTGTGTGAGCAACACAAAACACCTGCCAGCAACAGAGACTGCTGAGGCAAACAGCTCCAAGGACTCCTGGGTCCAATGTGCTCTTGGAAATCCTATAACTCTAGGAAGTATGCAAGGCAAGGCTGCTGTAGCACTGCCTCCAGCATTAACCTTAAAATGGTATGTAATAAGTGAAATGATGAAAAAAACAGTGTTCAGAAAGATGTCAGCCCCTCCAAGACAACCTTGAGAGACTAACACATTTGTATTACCTGCTGGCCTTTGAGTAAGACTGAGTTGTTTCTTCAAATCCACAAATTCTTGAAAAGTAATTTTTTTTAGCTCATCCCCAGGGAAAAACGGAGTCTGCTCAGAACAGGTGCAGTGCCAGGCATTTGTTTCACTGTCACCAAAGACAATGCCAGCTAAAGTGTACTTAAGAACAAAGTCCTAATTTGAACAGACTAATCCACTGGGCTCCCTACTTAAAAAATTTTGAAAGTTAAGCAGGAGCTTTGAAGTCGGTGGAAGCAGCAATGAAATCTAACCCTGTGCTGCATGTGTTGAACACATCTTGTCAACTCAGGCAGCTTTGGGTGAACTTAGACCCTTCTCTGAGATGGAAGATAAAATAATGCTAGCAGCCAGAGCAAATCCTGTGTTCAGGGTTTGGCCCTCAAGGAGCTTTGGCTGCTGACTCCAGCACCACTGTGACTGCAGCTGCAAGGCTGGTAAATGTAACAGCAAACCTGGATGCTACTGGCACCATCAACAACAGAATTCAGCAGCACTAATTCCCCTGAGTTTCTGCTTAAATTTAGGGAGACCTGAGTTATGTGGGTTTTGCTGTGCCAGAGAAGCATGGCTGAATTAAAGGGGCTACAAAAGAGCTGGAGAGGGGATTTTGACAAGAACATCCTCCTGTCACTAGAAGGAGGGGCAGCAGATCCAAAATATCAAAGGGCAGGGTTGGATGGGATATTGGGAAGAAATTCTTGACTTTGAGGGTGATGAAGCCCTTGCACAGGTTCCCTGTGGCTGCCCTGTCCCTGCAGGTGCTCAAGGCCATATTGGATGAGGCTTGGAGCAACCTGGTCTGGTGGAAGGTGTCCCTGCCCATGGCAGGGGGTGGAATGAAATCATCTTTTAGGTCCCTTCTGACCAAAACCATCCTGTGATTCAGACCAGCATACAGCAGTCACACCTCCAGTTACAGAACAAGAGCTACCTAATGTTAGACTTTTTCTACCTTTTCTGTCACAATTCAAACACAGAAAAACTGGAAAATAACCCAAACCCACAGAAATGTGTCCCGTGTTGTGGTTTGTTTTTGCTTTTCCAAAGCAAAATCAACTAGGCAATCATTTTTTCTGATTACATTTTGTGACCAAAGTTGAGCTACCTCTTTTTATACAAAACAGCTATTTATCCCATACTTAAAAGTTTGCTTATACCATTTTACTTATGGCTTCCCTTGCCCAGGCTTTACAGAATAGAGCATTTTCTTCCAACTCTTTTACCTGAAGGTGACTCCTGGCATCAAACACACAGGTGCAAAATGCTGTACCTATCACCTTTCTCCAGAGTGTGTAACACTACGTTTGCCATCTTTGTATGATAGAAAGTTTAACTCCTGATGCTACTTGTGCCTAAGACTTTAATCAAACACAAAAGAATTCAGTTTCTGCTATTTTAGCTACACAATCAAAGAAACAGGATGGGCTGCAGTTTCCACTACTTCAGTTAGGCAACTCGAATTAGCAAAAATCTGATCTTGTACCAGTGTATGAACTACAGGCGAAACTGAACTACAGAAAATCCGGGCGCTTTAGCTCAGCTCGATGCAAAGTCAAGTTACACTGAACAACTTCCCTGAGAAGAGTCACCTGGTGAAGAAACCGCAGTGCCCATACATACAGACCACAGTATCAAGAACAATAACAAACACTCTGAAAGCTGTTCGAGCTTTTTTCGGCTTGCCTTTTTCTCCCTCCCCCTTAACAACCTTCTCCTGATATGCAAAGCGGGTCCTGGACCCTTCTGCTCTCTGCTCTGCAACTTATCGCAGTGCTTGACTCCGGGCTAACAACTTCGCTGGTGCCACCGCGCTCGTGTCCGCCTTTCCACAGAGAGGACGCCTGTCCCCGGCCACTGCGGCGCTAGAGCGGGACGGGGTGCCGAAGCAGGGAGGCACCCAAGGGCGATGCCGGCGGCCCGGGGGTCCGAGCGCTTCTCCCCCGGCCGGAGCCCTCCCGCCGCGCCCCTGCCCGGCTCGGCCGCCCGGCCCGGCCCGGCCCGGCCCGGCCCCAGGGCGCTCTCCCCGCGCCCGCCGCGCCTTACCAGGCTGCGCCGAGGGAACTCGCCCAGCACGATGCTGACCACCGGGATGCGCAGCGCCGCCGAGATGAAGTCCAGCTCCAGCATCTCCCCACGGCTCTGCGGGAAGGCGAGGATGGCGGAGACCCCCTGCACCACCACGGTGTGGCAGAGACTCTGCAGGAAGGAGACGGGGTCGTTGCTCCAGGAGGCGCTGGCTGAAGAGAAGGGGAAGAGGGGCAGGTCGCCCAGCCCGGCCTCGATCGCCATCACCACCTCCAGGGACAGGTTGTAGGGCAGCAGCCCGGGCACGCCGTTCAGGTTGGCTACGGCCAGCAGCAGCGCGTCCCGGGGCGAGGGGGGCGGCCGGGCCCG
>WBND01000976.1:170975-201838 GCA_013398595.1 Tychaedon coryphoeus
GGGACTCGGCCCCCCGGGCCGCCCAGGGGAGGAAGGGGCTTGGGGGGCCGCCCCTCTGCACCCCCGGGGGAGCGTCCCGGGACGGCCCCGGCGGAGCCCTGTGTCCGGGCACCCCCGCACGGGGCCCGAGCAGCGGAACAGATTTCCGTGTCCCGAGGGCTGCGAACCGAAGGTGGGGCTTCGGTCCCCCCTCGGATGGCGGGGGAGCCGCGTCTGGCGCTGCCGCTTGTTGAGTAAGGGAGCGCCGGCAGTGCCCGCTGCCTTCCCATGCGCTGCTGCTTCAAACGGAATCGTTTTCCGACATGCGGGACCCGGGATCCAGATTCCGCAAACCCGGAGCACTGCTAACATGGCTTTTATGATAGAACACCCTTGTCCTTAGGGAAAACAGGGCAGACCTGGGGTGGGCGGTTGTGTGCGCGCCTGAAAGGATCAGGGGAAATCCCCCTCCTTGTCTTAGCTGTGTAGCTGGGTTGAATCCCGGGCTGTCGGAGCCGTGCTGACTCCAGGTCTGAGACTGTGACTGGGGCACTAACATGCTCCACGGCCTGTGGGATCGCCGGGATCTCAGAGGAATCCCTCTCTGCGGCCTCTCTGGCCATCGGGGGAAATCACCTTACGGGTCTCGCCGGCAGCGAGGGGGAGGCTGCCTGCTTGGGTACACCTTGGATGTTGTTTCCTGCCCATGGGACTCCTGTCATCTTTCCCCGTTGGACTGGTGCAGCGTCCTGCTGCCCTGCATGGGAGGATGGTTTGAGACATTCTGCAGTGTTTCGAAGTCTTTTGGCGTTTCCTCCAGCAGTTTACCCCGACCTAGTGCTTTAATTTCAGCACTTCTCTGAATGTTAATCTTTTTTCTCCTTTCTTTGAGGTTTAGCTTCAGAGAAGTTTATGAACAAAAAGAAAATCATAGAATCACGTAATGGTTGAGGTTGAAAAGAACCTTTAAAGGCCATCTACTCCACCCCTCCTGGCATAAGGGGAACACCTTCAAGGAGATCCGGTAGCTCAAAGACCCATTCAGCCTACTTTTACTGTTCCCAGGGTGGGGCAGTCACCACATCTCTGGATGACCTCTGACAATGTTTTACCACCCTTGCTGAAAAAACATCGTTTTCCTCCCTTGTTTTTTCTTCCACTGGTATGTACAAAATCTACATAGAAATAAGCACTTCCCACCAAGCTGCATAAAAGAGGAAGTACTGCCTGTCAATAGATCTGAACTGTGTGTTTTCTGATTTAAATTCATCTTTCTTGAGTGGGGGTCACCAGAGGTGTACAAAGGCTTCAAAGGAAGGTCTTACCCAGGTCTTGGGGGAGGTGCTGCTGATTCTCTGTCTCGTATATTCTTTCCCCCATCGTGTCCTCATCCCCCGTGTGCTGACATCGCCCCTGCCTGCTGTTACCCTCCCAGCGTCCTGCAAAGCTAGTGTTTCTCTCACACTGCTCTCTCTAAATTGGTACAAGGTTGCAAAATCGGTTCCCAACATGTAAAACTACAGGTGGCAGAGTGGTGGTCTGTAGGCCAAGACTGCACCATGTTATGCGTGTAGAGCTGAGCTGATAGTATGTCTAAAAGTTAGCAACAATTTCCTATTTCCCGTTTTCTTCTAGTCTTGTAATCACGTTTTTATTTCTTGTCTGATCAAGCCGGCTTCTTCCTGTCACTTTTCCTCATTTTCTTTGAAGGAATGGGTTGTGTTAACACCGGTGTTCCAAGCCTCCTCTGTTAGCAATAAGAAATTATTGGCTGGGAGAATTGCCTTTGGATATAGTAAATCTCACACGGTGCAGAGAAAACTTTTCTTTTCCCCTCAACCACAGGAATTACCTTTCAGGCAGTGAGAAAGAGATCATTTGAGATTTGTTCCAGAGGTGTTGTCTTTATTTGCATCCTGTTTGTCAGGTATGAAAAAAACCAAAACTGGTAAGCACATAAACTTTCTGCTCTGTAGTTAGATGTTTACTAGTGTTCATGTGAAAATTATTTTTATAAGAAATAGTGACTCCCGTGTGTATCTTAACAGACAGCCCTAAATTGTCTTTCATTTAAAGCTTCATTACAGGAGCAAATCTTTCTCTGGCTTCTGGGCACAGGTGACACTAATTTAAAAAAGCAAGTGCTTCAGGAAAGGGAATCAACATTATTATTGAAAGAGCTCTGAAAATTACACTAGAAATCAATTAATAAAGTAAAATCACTCAATATCTACTTTTTTCCTGTATTCCTTGTGATTTTTCTGGTGAATTTTTAGTTTGTTTGTGTTTGGTTTTGTTTCATTGGGGTTATTTTGTGCTTGTTTTTTGTTTGTGAATCATTTATTATCAGATTGCCATATGATTTTTTTTTGGTTGTCTGTGCAACTCTGGGGATTATGGCTGCAAAGAATTCCTGCTCTGGACTCAGTTTTGAGCAAGTGATAGCAAGTGGTCACTGTTAGAAACCTGAACTGTACAGAGTGGTCAAACTTTTGTTTGTAATACTTTTGACTCAAATGGCTCTACATTTCGAAAGTATCTTTTCAGCTTGATTATTAATAGCAATAAATAAATACTGAATTTGTCTTCTCTGACATTTGTGTTTATTTTTACTCTTTGCTCAAGTATTTCTGTTAATAAAATTCTCTGCAATGTCCCTGATATAAGAAAGTGTTTTAACACAGGCTTTGTTTCTAAGACATTAAGTACTCCTTAAGTACTGCTCTGTGAGAGGCTGGAATATTTCCAGAAAGTACCCTGAGAAAGCATATAAATGCCACCGAAGTTTATATATTTGGCAAGTTGGATCATTAATTTTTCTGCTTTTTTTCATAAATATTCATGTGCAAAAGAGCACAATTGTTTTAGTCTAATAAAGTGCTTGGAGACTGCTCTCAGTTGCACCCTGCTTTTTAGAAGTACTGGAGTCCCTCTCGCAGGTCTGAATAAAATACAGAATATCATTTTTGACAGAGTTGTTGACTTTTTTCAACTTCATGTCAAGGACTGGCTGCCTTCAGCATTCCTCCCTCCTTTTCCCTGTTTCATGGTGGTTGCTGCTGTAGGAATGTCCACTCTGCTCTTTTCTTGTGTTAGTTATTCCACTGAAACAAGACCAGGCAGGCTCAGGCAAGTGGATGCACCTGCTCTGAGCTGGTTGTCACCCCGTGTAGCCATGAGCAGAGCAGAGCTGGTGTCATGGACTGCTGGAGAACTGTGGCCACAGAATTTATCCATCCTCGACTGGTGTCTGAGCATCATAGTTAGAGCTGGTGAAAGCCCTTCAGCAATGAAAAATGCAGCAGGGAAATGTGATTAAAATCACCACCTGTATTTCTCCTGCTGCTCTTTCCGCTTGCTTGGGACACTGTAATTTCTTTAAAGTAGGGTTGGTTTGTTTGCTTTCTGGGCTGCAGAGCATTTGTCCTGTGTGTATCACAGTGACCTTCTACAAAGCTTGTTTCCTCTGAGAAACTGGGCATGTTTGGAAATAGGATATCACAGTCCTCCTGTCCAGATCTGTGTTGTTCTGCTCCCATTTCTGAAAAAAAATCCCAAGGTTTTATAGAGCATAGTACTACTTAAATTCATGTTAATCTGCCATTTTTTTAGCTGCTCACATCTTCTAAAAGGCCCAAGTCATGAGCTGTGATGCAGGACACCTCACATTGTCTCTTTAGCCTTGGAGTGGGTCAGCCTGGGATGATTCCTCCCCCTACTTCACTTCATAACCATAGTTAGAAAATAAGAGTTAGGGAAAAAGAAACTGTTCAGATAAAGTTAATCCTCCTGTTTACAGGAATGGACTATTTTGTCTCTATTTAGATGCTCCAATTTATCTAAATGCAGTTTCCAAGATTTCAATGCTATGATTTTCATTTGAATTGAGGGCTTGAAGGGAAAATAAATTAATCATCTGGATATTCCTTACTTTCTGTCCTCTACACTCTTACCAGCCAGAAAAAAAAAATTCAAAGACTTTCAGATACCTAAAACTGCATTAAGGATGTTGAGTGTTACGTTTGAAAATATTCACATTGCTGTGGTGGATCATCAGTGCACTGGCTGCTCCAGACTTACTGTGAAATGGATGGTGATTCCTGAAGGAGTCAGGGAAGGGGCAAGGCTTGCTGTTTGCAGCAGATGCTGTGCTCATTCAGTGTTATCTTTGCAGATGGAGATCTGCATGGCGGACGTCGGGAAAGGCTGAGCTGGCTGCGGGGGGAGGTTCCGTGAAGATAAGATGTGAAGAACGGAACAAGGTTGTGCAATTGGAAATTCAAAGGACAGCATTACCAAAAAGTGAGTTTTGCCTTGCTTTTTTAAAGTTCACACCCCTGCATATGCTAATAAGCTTAGGGAGCTATGTGCTACCACATATATGACTATATGACTCAACTGTCCACTTTGATCCTGCTGTTTGTAAGAGGGAGGAAGGGGTTAAGTTTGGGCTGCGTATAAGAAGGGTAGAAATTTCACCTAGCTACGAGGAGGGCCCAAAAAGCCAGATGGAGACAGATGACTGGTTACTCTGTTTTCCCTTTTCTCAGGGGAGGTCACATTCCTGGTAACCTTCTGTGTAGGACTACTGTTACTCAGATTAACACAATACTGTGGTTTTTATTAGAGTCCTCTCACAGATGGTATGTTCATCCATGGCAATTCTGAATGTTTTATTTCTGTTTTTTCAATAAACTGCACTATTTGTGAATCTGTGATCATGACTGCTCTTACTGAGTGTGACTAGGCTAATGGTACTGAATCACTTCTAACCAGAGCTGAAGCCCAGCCACACCCAGCCCCTCTGATCTGCAAGAGGGTTTATTTTCTGCCAAAATTCATACACTTAGTGCCTGCAGGGCAGGCATCTGTGGGCAGGCCTAGTGTCAAATCCAAACAACTGCTTTGAAGTCAAATGGATTTTCACCAGTAGGGGCTGTGTGCTACTTCACTGCCTCACAAGAGAGGCTGAGACAGCTCTTGCTACCTGAACAAAACTTCCACTTCATTTCTTTTGGCAGTATAAATCCAAACAGACTGATCCTGTCAGAGGATGCTCAAGGAGAGAGTGAGGAAAACAGGCAGTCAGCTACTTTGTCTCTGTGGTCCCCTTGGGATAGAAGAGCAGCAGGGGACTTTGTAACATTGATAGGAAGCGGCACAGAGTCTACCACCCACTCTGGCTTTGATAGTCTCCTCTCTGAAACCTGTCCTACCACAGGAAGGCCTCAAGACATTCCAAGTACCTATGAATTAAAAAAAAACAAAAAAACCCAGAGTGTCACTAGTACTCAGTCACAGGTTCTTTCTACCACTGGGACTGACTAAAGGTGCCTAAAGGAGACACAAATAATCTCTGTGAGCCCCGTTTCTACTGCCAGGATGAGGAAGTGTTCAGCCACACATGACAGCATTGTTCTCTCTGTCAGTGTGAGTGATCCAGTCAAATGTTTTTACTGCTCCCTGTCTGAGGTGACAGTGTATATTTTTCTAAACAAGTAGCTGTAAAACTCTCCTGAGATCCCCACTTGCTGCGTGTGCTTTGTGTTTGACACTTAGTCATGTTTTCCTCTTTGCCAGCAGTTTTTAATACTCCCTGTTGTTCTCATCTTGGAGATACATTAATGCTGGGCAGAGGGACAGCTGGAAGAGAAGCCACTATAGTGACTTGGTTGATTAGTAAGCATCTGGCTTGGTACCTTCATCCTTTACATGAGGTTTCTGTCAATGCATTTAGTTATTTTTACTTTTAAATCTATTCCATTTTGTTGTGTCTTCTGTCTTGTTTATTCATATGACAGTGATGGAAACAGCTCCAGTAGATAGGATTGGTCACAGGACTGTTCACAGCACCATGATGGGTGACACAGAGAGCCTTTAGAAGGTCCTAGTCTTAGGCAAGTGGTGATCTGGGACTCCAGGAGCTGCTTGGATATAAAGGCTTTCTCTTGGGTCTTGAACTCTTGTGAAACCAATTGTACAGGAAAGAGCTGTCTGGGTATTCCAGAAGGTACAGCAAAGATCAGGCCAGAGCCCTGCCAAAAAACAACCAGCTTTATGCCAGAAAGGTGCTGTCCCAATATCCAGCAAGCTGTTGAAGAAGTCATCCCCACTGCTCATTCCCTGAGCTGGCATACCCTCACCCAGAGCATGGAACTGGTTCCTGGTATGGTGTGCTCATGTGTTTGTGTGTTGTTGCTGTGACTACACTGATTTTTACCTGATTTTTTTTTTTTTTTTAGCAGGCAGGCTCACAAAAAAAGACTGCTTCCCCAAATTTTGTTCCATGGGGAGATCCCCTATCATGGCCCTGCTCAGGACATTCTTCATGAAAATACAATACCATTCCATGAGACCAGACTGGATTTAATGCAATTTTCGCTGTATATTTTTGCTTCTTTATTCCAGGATGACAGTTTTACTGCTTATGAAAATTCAGGGAGGTGGGAAGAGAAAAAAAAATCTGTTTGAAGTCAGTGTCAAAATTTTGCCAGCATCAATGTAATTTGAGTAGTGAGGTCAGACAAACACCTCACAGAGCAAACACAGAGCTTTGAAAAAAATATCCTGCTTTGCTGGCATCGTGGTGCCTCTGGATCATATCCCCCCCCTCCCCCCTGAAAATTTTGTGGCAAATATAAAATTATTACAGGCCATGTGCAACCCTTGCACTGCTTTGGTTGGCTTCAAAAGGCCACTTGGTACAAACACTCAATAAAGATGAATAAAGACTGTTTAACTTTCAGGGAAAGGCTTCAATTTTCACAAGATTAGGAGGGCACCCCACTGCTGCATCACTCTGGCAGGATCCCAGGCTTTTTCCTGTTTGTTCCCTCCCGCTCCCTCTGGCAAAGAGGTGGGGGTAAAAGGCGGGGGGGGAGGGGGGAGGAGTAAGAAATCACAGGGGCTTATCAAAGTTGAATTATAAGAATTGTGAAAAAAGCAAGCTAAGGGAAAGGCCACGGCAGCATGTATTTAAGAAATAATTCACCCAATTTGTCCAGCTAAACAATTCTGTCAAGTTTACTGAGGGCTGCAAAATTGCCTCATCTCCTCGGAGGAGTGTAGAGGCAATGTGGGCTTAACCCTTCTGTTTGCTGCTTTAGAAACTGATTTTGTAAACCCTTCCTCAAATCAGCTGGGGTGACCTTACCCAAATTGCTGGCTTTATTGAGGATTTCTGATACAAGCAAAATGGATTTGGGCAGGAGTCAGCTGCATTCTTGAAAGTCTGTGGGCTCGCTTGTGCCTCTGGGCACTCTCTGGAACTGCACAGTGGAAAATGCAGCTTGCCAGGGGTGCCACCCTAAAAGATATGTGAGTCCCTGTGAGGATCCAAACCTTGTGCAGACTCCCTTCTAGCCTCTACACAGCAGAAAATACCTCCTGGGATCCAGTGTGTCCATTCTAGCCTCCAGCCAAGTGTGGTACCCACACCTGTTGAGTGACTCCTGTATGGTTGTGATATCGAGGAGCAGGCTGCTGATCTCTCCAATAACTTGCTTTGTCTACTGTGGTCTGGATTACAACTAAATCCCCTTCAAACTGGTATCAGAAAAACATACGTGACAAAGAAAATGTCTTAGAAGGGCAAATAATTCTGAAGTTTGGCAGGATTAGGCTCACATAGGAGATTACACTGGCAGAAGGAAAGTGTCTGTGAAATGCTGGCACATGAGATTAAGTACAAGTGAGAATGGCACTGACCCAAGGTTGTGGTTTTAGGAGGAAATAAATGAACTGGATATGTGGCTTTTGTTCCAGGGAGCCTTTAAATAATGTGATGCTGGATGCTCTCCTGGTAAGGTGGTGAAGGAGAAGCAATAGTCCAACCAGACATGTACATATGACAAATGGTTTTTGTCATACTCCAGAAGCAACCTAAGGGCTGAAGAATTTAAAACAATCTGCCCAATGAAAATGGAGCTTGATCTTTATAAAGTCTGTTTTGGAAAACACAAGTCCCCTTAAATAGCACATTCACAGAATTCCCAAGCAGAAGTGCTGGCGTCAAGTTGCTTTGAGAGAGCATACTTGCACAACAGGAATAGACTCATGTACTTTTAACATGGTGCTGGATAGCAGAGGATAGGTGTATGATGTGGAAAGAAAGGATAGAGATAGTTCAGGCTTTATGATGTAATCCCGTGCTATGAAACTGTGAGGCTGCTTTCCAGCTCTGTTACACACTCCATGAGTCCCTTCTGAGTTTCCATTTCTTGCTGTCAAACACAGCCCAGCACTCCTCTGTCCCATCACAGGGAAGCACATGGGTGTCACTGGGAATTAAACACCCCTGAGAAAACAGAGCACCACTTTTGCAGCACCAGACAATCTTGAAGCCAACATCCTCTTGGCAAGTTGCTTTAAGCACCTGAGAGCTCTGTGATGAAGATGAAGGAAGTCAAGGCTTTTCTCTCTTGTTTGCAAACCTGTAGAAAAACTAAATGTCAGCTGTAACTCTTATAGATGGAGATACTAACATTTGAATCTCCAGAGACAACCCCAAAGCATCAGAAATGAAGACATAATCATAACATATTGACCTTAATGTTTTTGTGTGTGTTTGTCAGAAGCTTTTGGTGTTCCTGTGCCTTGACAAAGATCTCTGGAAAAAAGCTGCATTTTTGCTCTTCATTAGAGGTACTGAATAGGAAGACAAAGCAGTCCCTGCTCAGTGCAGGGAGAATGAACCCTGTGACATTTAGAGGTCCTTTCCAGCCCACAATAATCTGTGATACTATAATTATTAAATAAAGAACTTCAGCAAGCTCACCTTTTTGTCTTCTGTATTTTGAAAGGATTTTATGTGAGAAGTTGGTTGGGTTGATACGACCATGGACAGTTTAGAAGCCAGGCCTCCAGAAGAAAGCAGTTTGCCTCGTCATTTCCACAGGAGAGCAGCTTCTGTAACTGAGATGAGAGTGGCAATCTGCTATATGCCTCTAGGAATAAAGAGATTGCAGAGTACTGGTACCCTGAGCTTGGCTGCTTCTCTCACTTCTAGAGAAGCAAAATTATGGTCTGTCCTTGCTGTGATTTAACCCCAGCTGGCAGCTAAGTGCTAAACAGCTCCTTGCTCACTGCCTGCCCTGTAGGATGGGAAGGAGAGTCAGGGGAGGGAAAAACCCCCTCATGGACAGAGATGAGAGCTATTTAATAATTGAAACCAGGACAGTGTCCACCCCTTAAGCACTCTTTAGGTCATGCCAGGTCTCACACTTCCCAATGCACCATTAACTTTCTGATCTTTTGACAGATTTTCTAACAACTGTCTTTCCCTTACTTTATGGACCACTCCTATAAAAGCCTACTGAATTTATTTTTTAAATGGCCAGAATATTTAATTCCCTCTCAAGTCTATTTCGTCTACTGTAATTAGAATGTTGCCTTTCTGGCTTGAAAATCTAAGAGTAAGGTGCAGAGTTTGTATAGTAAGGAGGTAATCAAGGGCTTATTTTTCCTCTTACTGGCTCCAGTTTGGTGTTATTCCGGTGTAAACTTGTGTTTGTATCACATTTCATGCTGTTTTACAAAAAGCAAAATTCACACTTAGCACACTTATTTCAGATTAGGGGAAGTCTAGCTATGGCAGACTGAACACAACAACTTGTAATTTTCAGACCGAGAGCCAATCCAAACTACAGTAAATCACTGAAAAAGCGACAAACATCTGGGTTTAAATATATGTGGTATGAAGCTTGGATGAAACTTTTAGCTTTTCAGTCTAAGGCAACTGTTTCACAAGCCTTATCAGCCACAGCAATGAACTTACATAGCTTTCCAAGTTTTTTTAAATCCTCCTTTATGCCCAAAGCAGTGTGCAGTTTTGGCTTGACAATGACATAGGCACAATTAATAATGCCCTGTGTAAAAAAAAAAAACAAAACAAAAAACCAAAAAAACCAAAACAAAACAACAAAAACAACACAGTATTTTATTACTTAATTTGGTGTAATTGTTAAATCCTTCTCATCTCCCACAACCTCCAAGTCTACCAGTGTCTGTTTCTGTGATATTCCCCAAGCACAAAGGTTATGAGTGCATTGGTTATTTCGGTTTTAAAATAAAAAAAAACCAGGATTTTTGCTGCAGTACAATACCAAGACATGATTACAGGAGGTTTGGCTCCATGCTTTCCAATTTAAGTTGTGCCATAGTTGGCATTAAATTTAATTTAAAATTAATTTTAAAATGTGTATACCTGCAAAGAGACTCAAAAAACACATTCAAAACCTCACACCTAGGATTCTCTTGGCCAGGTTGTGAGCCAAGAGGTCCCGCCAGCATGTGGAAGAAGGCTGATTTTGGGTAGTACTTGGGAGTCACAGGAAGAGTGGGGCATAGAAAGGCAACTGGGGCTCACAGTGGGGAAGGTAAATGCAAACATCCCATTAATGTAGTTCTTAGCCGCCTCCATCTACACAATTACAGAAAAACAAAGGACATGAATTTCAAAATGTGCCTGCAAAGGGCATTTTAAAACTGCCAGTGGGTCTCAATGTAACCAGAATTTCATTTCAGAGATGGAAACATGTCACAGAGTCAACCCTCTGCCATGCACTTTTTAGGCTGTTGCTTCTGGCTGAGACTGCTGTTACAGTGAAAAAATAAAAATTATTTTACTCAGGAAGGAAGCTAATGGGTTGAGATTGGCTCATGTGCTGATAACACCAAGGCAGGGGGTTTGATCCCTGTCTGGGGGATTCATTGAAGAGTTGGCCTCCATGGTCCCTGTGGGCCCCTTCTAACTCAGAACATTCTGTGGTTTAGACCTTGCCCTTGGGAAGGTCAAACAGGCTTTCAGGGCAGGAGAGACGGTGTGTGTTGGTGGGTTGTCACATGCTGAAGTCAGCCCCAGTTCCATTTCTGCAGCACTTGTCCCATCTGGTCACAGCTCATTCCTCAGTGTGGCTGGGCTCGGATGCGGAGTGGCAGAGATGGGCGCTGGGTGCCAGGTCTGGTGATGGATGTGCAGCTGCTGTAGGAAGCCAACGCTCACCCAGAATCAACCTCATTGAGGCAGACTCCAGAATTCCCCACCCTCTCCAATTACCCACCAAGTGCAGCCAGGTCCTTGAGCAAAATCAATTCCACAGATGGGTTTGTCTTTGCCTGAGGCCGGAATAGCCCAGGCTGATTTCCCTGGCATATTTTTAATGTGTGCTGCAGGAACTTTATCCCTTTCTACATTACATAGAAGTTTTGACTGGGCAGGAAACCAGAAGAGTCCTTTATTCAGTTTTCATAAAGAGACTCAGACTCCCACCCAAGGCCAAATCCTGCTGAATTTGTGCACTGCTTGCCCCTGGCAAATTGACCTCGGTGGGAGGAGGGGTGGAGTGAGGCACCACTTAACAGGACCAAACAGTCTGCCAGCAACATTAACAGCTGGCCACTTGGACATTGGCTCCTAAATTAATGGCAGAATCATTTTTATAGCTGACAAAGGCTGAAAAGAAAGAAAAATTTTGGAGTCTGTTCAGAATGCAGATCAGATTTAAGTGCTCAGGGTCTCCTACCTCAGTCTTCTTCTGCAGGCAGCAGGAAACTCCTTGGGAACATCACTTGGGAAGATACTATTTTAGCTGCTGAATTTCAATATGAATGGAAAAAGATGTTCTGCATTCTCAGAGGCATTTTTGCCGTGGAGGAGGCATCTTTAATTGCAAGTTGAATTGTTTCCCACACACACACAAGTTGTTAATGATCTAAACCTGAATAATACGTAAGGATGACAGCAGAGCTATAATATAGCCACACTCATTACTTAAATGTCCCAAAGTCCCCAGCCATTGGGGACATCTTTTATGGATCTGTAAGCTGGGAGCGCATAGCTACTTGTTTGGCTGGGGGTTGAAGCAAGGAAGAAGACAAATGCAGGAATTTACTCACTAAATAAATAATAAAAAAGACAAAAAGTGTCTAATGTGACTTAGATAAAATCTCTGTCTAATAAGGAATCATAATTATTTTGTGGTGGAGAAAAGTGAGCACAGGAAATCCAATATTCTACAGCCTCATGACAAATTGATATGATCTGAGTCTCCCAAAAACAGCAGGTGGTTTCTGCAGCTAGTATTTTTGGAAAATGGTTCTGTTTTGTTTTTTTTTTATTGGATGAA
Source organism: Tychaedon coryphoeus (assembly GCA_013398595.1). Lineage (NCBI taxonomy): Eukaryota > Metazoa > Chordata > Aves > Passeriformes > Muscicapidae > Tychaedon > Tychaedon coryphoeus. The sequence continues at coordinate 183,080 of WBND01000976.1, forward strand.
GCTACTGGTTTGTTTACAGAAGTGGATTCTGTTATGTGTAACAGAGTTCTTGTACTCAAACTGAGTGAATTATGTGTATTTTTCCCCCTGAAATTACTTACACATGTAAGTTTATTTATCTTGGGTTCGCTTTGTTCTGCTGATGTACTACTAAACTAAGAAGAGAAAATTCCATGGGGACACTGGACTTCTCTGAATGAATTTTTAAAAAGTAAGTTATTTCATCAGTTCAGATGTGATCAGAGTCCTAAATGATATTGATTAGTTGGAAACTGTATAATTGTGTCCTGTGTTCTTAGAGTGGGAAGAAGAAGCTAACATTCCCTTAGTCTCCCTAATGAATCCCCACCTGGTTAATTAAATGAATGAATTCCAACTCAAATCCATGCCTTCCAGTCATGGTTTTGCAATTAATAGAACAAGAAAGTTGTCCTAAGCCCTGTGTGCCTGATGAAAACTATCACGAATTTGAATTCTGTCCAGCAGCTACTTACAAAAAGCTGCTTTTGATTGATCCTCAAGCTGAAACTGCACCTGACAAATCTTTTGGGGGAACAACAAACATTCCAGAAGGAATCTGTTCTGATTGCAGAACAGAAAAGAAACGAGATTGACTAAGGCTGCCATGAGTTATTCACCGTTGACTAATAATAATTAAAAACCCTCAGAATTATTTGTCTGGATGTGCTGTCTCTGCCTTGCTAACAACCCACAGCTGATGAGGAGCACTGAAAGTTTGTCAAGGAGCTAAACCTGTCTACAGGAAGAAGCTGAATCTCTTTAGCCTAACATAGAAAATGTTAGTCGGCTACAATGGTGCCAATCACCCACAGAAATAACCACAATCCAAAATAAACACTATTCAGAATACAAACTCTTTTGTGCAGTGCTCTAGACTGGTTTAAATAAGTCCTTTTGGGGGGGGAAAAATCACATTTTTGTTTTAAACTGTGCTATTTGTTATTGCATTGTGTTGCAGTTTTGGAGACAGGCACACAACTGAGCACGTTGAGATCATGGAACAACAGCCAATGCCTATTGATGGACACCCCCTTTTATAGGGGGTTCAAAATCTGTGTGCTTGAGCACCTGATTGTCGAGGTCTCAACACTGCCCAGCTCGCTGACCCATGAGATGTTTGCATTCAGGATTGAATGGGATTGGCTGGGGTCCCCTGTTTGAGTTTGAATCTAACCTATTATTGCCTCAACTAGGGATTTGTTTACTTCTACTCTTTAATGAACTAGGCTAGTCGAGTTTGGGGGTCTGTTATGGCTAATTTTATCTGTGCAGCTACAGACCAGCTGTACCTGTCACTCTTTGCTCCTTGTTCAAGGCTTATATTCTTCTGTGAGCTAATCCACAAAACTTGAGGCTGTGTTGACAATGGTCATGTTGACCGCATTTTAAACAAAAATAGAACTACGTTTTTAGAACAAGTTTCATATATTGCATTTTCTGTGTGGAAAAAGGTCATATTCTAGGCTGGTCATGAGCCAGAGATTGCTGTCCATGGTGTTACTTGAAGGAAACCAAGAGGAGAGTATGACCATTGTGTCTTTGTGACCTGCAAGTTGAAGACTCTGAAGAGTCAAGGAAAGCAAAGAGTGTAATTGAGCTTATTCTCTGTATTTAAAGTTAGCTTGGATACAGATGAATCATATGTTAATGGAATACTAGACCTAAATGAGTTTATGAATATAAAGCCAATAGGCATTCAGTAGAAACCAGGCTCCCTTTAACTATTCCAGCAAGAAGTCATCAGTTGTGGGAGGAATAAGCATATGAGTGTAGTAATGCCTTAATCACACTGAACACATTAAATTATCTCAGCTGAAGGCCTTTTTATCAAATCACATAACTTGTAATAGCAGCAGGGTCCTGGCAGAATTAGGCAAAATTGGGAGAGTCCATGATGGTTTATTTTCTGTTGTTCTCCTGTGGCCCATGTGGTTTTACAGATTCATGGCATCTGCTGAGGACTGGGTAGTTTTAAATATTAGAAGCCTCCAAATGGCATTAATACACTGAATTAAGAAGGAAGAGCAAACATTGAGTTCTGCTGGTACCATTCCAGAAGAGCATATCCTGTAGCGTATTTTGTGCAGAGGACTGCCACAAAATCAGTGAGAATTTGCGGTTAAAAAGTTGTCAAAATTCTCTCATAAAGGTAGACTTACTGTGAATAATGAAAAATACAGGTGAAAAGTATGTTCAGCTAATGAATTAACTGAAAGCCAAATGAATTAGAAGTGCTTTAAACACCCTTTTCCTTTCTGTTAGATAAAGGGCAACTTTCTAATTCAATCCACAGTTATAAATAAGTTATAAATAAGATTTATTTCTATGTCCATGTGAGGATCAGGAGTTTAGAAAAGATAGTAAGAATTTGTGAAGGATTCAGAAGATTCTCAAAAGCTTTAGAAGCAACCTGCTTCTGAAAGACTGCAGGATTTCCTAGAGCAGACATTACTGTTGTGGAAAACAGACGGCATTTTGAGGGGAGGTTCTTTGACTCTGCTGAGGACTGCCATTGCATTTGAAAACTCACAGTGATGGGAATGAAGATTTTAAAAGGCAAGATTTTGTGAATGGCACAAACTATGGTGACCTTGAACCAAACCTATGATGGCAAATTAAAGGAAAATTTGCTCTTAGGTCAGCCCTTTTCTAATCGGAACGGCTTCCTTAAGGAAGGGCCATGGAGTACCTGGCAAAAGCACGGCTGTCTGATTGTATCAGCCTTATGTCCTGATATGTGCTCATGTGGCTCAAAGAAAGGTCATGTGAAAAAATCCCACAAATCTGAAAGAGTAAAAAAACTTACTCATCCCCAAATCTGTGCATTTTTCTTCACACAGAAATAAAATAGATGGTTTTGCTCTCTGCTGGTAGTTATGACTTTGTCTCCTGCTCCTGAGTCCTACTGAGGAAGAAAAAGCTCCAGAGAGGCTTTGTTGAGGCCATTTAATACTTTAAGGGGACCTACTGGAAAGGAGGGGGCTGACTTAATAGCAGGGCCAGTAGTGATAGGATAAGGGTAATGTTTTTGATCTAAGACAGGCTAGATTGTTCACAAAGAGAATGGAGGAACACTGGCACAAGTTGCCCAGAGAGCTGATTCCATGCCTGGAAACCTAGGTCAGGCTTCTAGACAGGGATCTGAGCAACCTGGCCTGCTCGCAAATGTGCTTACCCATGGCAGAGGGCTTGGACTAGATGACCATTAGCCCAAACTTTTCTGTAATTCTTCAGTGTTCACAGTTTTTTGCATCTGGATGTCTGAACGTGATGTGTAGATTTTGCAATTCAGTGGTGGAAATAAGGTCAGTGATATAATTCAAGTGAGTGATTGTGTCAATCAATCAATCAATCAATCACTGGTTTCACAGGTGTTTCAGAATATTGCTTATAGAATATTATTTCTACCCCAACTCTGATGAACTCAGTAACTCCCTGGTGGTGGGTAACTGTTTTCTCACTTAAAAAAAGAATGTCAAACCACAGTAGAGACTGCGGCTGAGTTTGTCATACAGATGTGTCCTTCCATTTTTTCTTTCTTTTTCTTGCCGTGTTCTGTCACTGCCTACATCTCTACAGCCTGAGATCTTTCAGTACTTTGCCTTAAAAATCTCTGCCACCTCGAAGCACCATCAGTAGTCACCCCTCAGACAGTAATGTTTCTTTTTCTGTCCTGTCTGTAATTCATACATCCATTTTCTGCCACTCTGCAAACCTTGAGCGAGCTAGTAATTCTACTCAAAGTGACATGAGAGTGAAGTTGCACAGATGAGCATGTGCACAGTGGGTTTTTGCAGCTCTGTGAGGTACACCTGAAAAGTTCTGGAGTATTTCTGTCTGAAATACACCATAAAAATTATATTTGCCGTCTACTAACACATTGTGTTAGCCATAAGAGATATATGAGCAAAATCAATCCCAAGCCTATTGACTTACGAAATGGCAAAGGATTGGATTCCTAATGTAAATATTATTTATTTCTAGCCTATTCTGGGACCTGGTTAGGCTTATCTAAGCAATATTCCTCATGCTGTTTCATAGTCTTCTTTAAAACTCAATACTTTTCCTTTGGCTCACTGCTTCTCTTTTTATTTGAAGATCTTCATAACATGGAAACCAATGGGAAAATTGCATGTCTTGAATGTCCCACTCCTTATTATTTTCAAGTAGAAACTGCTTGAGAGAGTATTCCTTGTGCTGGGTCATTCAAGGGAGTGAGGATCAAATTCCCAAAGGTGCCTTGAGCTGCTTGTGCAGCCCTTACATCCCAAGAGACTGTCACCTATGCATGACCACTAGGACTGAAATGAGATTCTCAAAAACAGTTTTCTAGTGTCCCCAGAAGACATTTTTCTCCTCATTTTCATGACAAAGACCAATGACAGGCTTGTGTTAGTATTGGGGTGACAAAGATATTTTCCTTCATTATAGAGAGACAACAGTGGATATTGGGTTATTTAACAGGAGCAGGCCTATTAAATAGGCAAATTAATTAGAGGAATGATGACTGCAGGCGTATGATTTATAAGGTTCGTGCTTTAGTAGTAACAAAATAGCTGCGAATGCTAACATTACACATTGCACTTATTTTATGAGTTTAGGGTTTGTCATAAGAACAGAAAACTTTGAGCCTAGAGATTAGAATCAGAATTTACACACCTGGGGGTGTGGCAAGGCAGCACTTTGAATTTACTGTTAAGTACATAAACCCTGAGAGAACTTCACATCTTTTCACAACAGCTTCTGAAATGGTTAGAACTTCCACTAACTGTTAAAAGATTTTTGCTTAAAAGTCAGCTTTCAGACACCCAGATGAAAAATGTCACTATTAATATCTGGAATTTCATAGCAGACAAATGCTTTAAAACAACAGAGCTTCTGGAATTTACCACAAAGAAGAGTTAAGATTTTAGTTTGGGTGTTGGGGGTTTTTTTGTTTTGTTGTTTTGGTTTTTTTTTTTCACTAAAATGTTTCCTATTTAATTTATAGCACTTTGTGGAATTTCCCACTTCTGAAAGGTTTGCAGTGGATTCGTATTATAATATTTTTTTCTACCTTTTTCTATTCCAGACCTGATAATTTCACTTTCCTCTCTATAAGTTAGTGTCAGTATAGATAAGGGGCAACATCTAGTCTTAAAAGGGAAATCCCCTCCATGAGTTCAAGAATCAAGGTGAAATACTGAGAAAACAGAGGCTTGTAATCAAAAAGGAAATTAAATAGAAAAATATAAGAGTGAGAAAAAAAGGGGAGAGTATTACCAGTTAAGAAAGCTGCAATACCGATATTTTTTTATCCCAACCTTGCGGACAGCAAATACTTGTGGGCAACAGAAATGCAAAGCAATTTTATCTAGACCATTCTGTTTGCCTTCTTTCAGTTGAGCTGTTTGGTTCTAGTGATAAGGAAAGAGCAGCAGATGCTGCATTCTCAGATTTTAGGAAGGAAACAAGTACTGGTGAAGGACACAGTGGTCATGTGAAGACCAGGAGTTTTAGCTCTGGAGCTAGAGGAGTGAAAGGAAAGCAAAATCATTCCACTTCTGAGAAAAAAACAGAAAACTTGCAAATCCCCAAGATATATTTTGATTGATCTGGTGTTTTTGTTCGTCTGGAGTTTCTTTTTTGTTTAGATTTGTCTTATGTCCTACTCCTGTCCAGTCTACATGTTTTAGTCCCTCTCTAACCACCAGCACAGGCACTGCTGGCAGATTTAAAGTTTGATGGGTAGATCATATTTGCTCACTACTAGAACCAGAAGTATTCTAAATATACACCTTCTATAAGTTTAGGGTTTTTTGAGAGTTGGGTTCACGGTTGTTATTTGAGCCAATTTAGCTTTTACAGGGCCTGAAATAGACAGGATTGTGTCTATTTCATAGGCAAGAAATACCATCAAAGCTGATTTCATCATGGCCTCAGCTCACTCAGGTGATTATCCTTGTCATAAGTCAGAAAATGAATAGTCCCGTGGTTCTCAATCTCCCTCTTATTCCACTCCATGGGAAAAGGTGTTCAGAGGAAGGGTTTTCAAAACCTTGGGTTTTGAACCATGGCCTGCTCCTCTATACAGGGTATAGGGTTTTATCACCTTGTAAAATTGTTTCAGTTGTTTTAATAATCATGATAATGCATATGAGGTGGGACTTCTTCTGCAGTCTGAAGTGAACTTTTAAAAAGACACAAATATGATTTGTATTGATTTTTATTTATTTTTAAATGTTTTTTTAAATAATATGTGAAGATTCCTGAACTATTCTCTTCTAAACAACAAAACAAGGAAGTTTGTATATTTATTATGCTGTAATTTGCATAGATGTTGAACTAACTACTTGGCCTTTATCTGAACTCAGTTCTCTTGGGAAATGTGAATGAACAGGATATGGATTCCTATTTCCTTTTGTCAACAGGGATAACAAAAGGTAGTAATTTCTTCCGTCTGTAGGTTGGAAATCATCATAATGCTCTAGCTTCTGCTAGTTCAATTATATAAACCATCAGGTGATGGAAACTAATAAACTAGTTTTATTTATCAGTAGCAGATACAAGAGATTCTGAACAGAACTTCCTTCTGAATATAACTTTCTGAATAAGGGAAGCTGGTTAATACTTCTTTGCATGGAGTCCTTTTGATCTGCTGAGAGAAACACTTCAGTGGGAAGAACTGAACTTGTTTTAAGGGTGAAGTTTGTGGCTTGGGATGTTCATAGTGAAGAAAGGTACTTAGCATGGTCTGTGGTAATTACCCAGAGATCTAATTTTATTTGGGTCTTCTGATACTAACTTGTTGTGGTGTTGCATCCACATAAATAATGGTAGATTGCTTTCATTCTAGCTTTTCTTAGTGTGGTCCATATGTAGTAAGTAACAGAGTGAACCTTGCCATCAAAGTTTGTGGTGCTTCTGCAAATTATATTAAACCTATTATTACTGATCCCTTGCTTGTCCTACTTTAATTAACCTGAACCACTCCCTTGCAACAGATGCAAACACAATGTGGGGATCATTTACCTGGGCTTTACTGGATTTCATAATCATGAAGCTCTTTCAGAACAGTTATTGTGGGCATTAACTTTTTTAAAAAACTATGATAATGATGGTGTCTGAGAGAGACTAGGGTCTTCAAAGAGAATCAGAAAGTGTTTTGAGAATAAAATATTCACCCTGAGTTTTGGTCCATAAGCTGTTATAGTGCTTTCAGAGCTAACCATTATAATTTTGTTTCTTCTTGAGGATTTTGAAGAAAGTTAATTCTTTCCTTGTTCTAGCAACAACTCCAGCTTGCAGGACAAACCCAAATCTCTTTCACTTTTCTGCATTTTCCATTTCCTCTGTACCCTGCCCTGTTCTAAGAAAGTTCATCTGAGATTCTTCTTCTCACCCTTCTTTTCTCCTTGTTGGGTCTGGATTTGGCACTGAAGGAGGAGTCTGCCTATTAATACTCAGATCAGCTGCTTCAAACACACTCTCTACTACTTCCTCTAGGGATGATCTGCCAGGCAGTGATTTCCCAGGTCTGTTTTTGGGAGGAAATCCTAATGGCTGCTGCACAGAATTCCTCTAATATCCATGTGTCTCAAGTAATCTGCTCTTCTCTCTGATACTTTGCCTCGTGGAACATTGGCAAATGGAGGAAAAGGGTGCTGATCTCTGAGCATCAACTCTTCCCTGAAGGATGGACTCAGGCAGACACTTTTGCTTTTCATGATGGATCATATTCCAGGCTCTCCATTATACAGAGCCAGATATAAAACAGGCTCTGAAAGGCTTTTGTTTTTCTTTCTTTTTCTTTTTTAAATTTTTTAATAGTTTATGTTAGTTTAATTTGTCTAAATAATGCAAAGCAGATGGCAATTTGTAAAGATCTTGGGTGATAAAGGTGACAACATCCTGACAAGCTGTTGCCAAGGGCAGTTCAGCTCCTTTCATTAATCCACAGCAAGAGAAAGTAGAATCATCCTGCAAATACACAGCCAAAGTTGATGCATTACAACCTTATGACTCACTAACTTCCTTCTCCTTCTCAAAACAGAATTTTGGATTGAAATACTTTTAGAAAAATTCCTGTAGGCAATAAATGAGGGTGTTCTTCATCAATCTGTGATGAGTTGGATTTAGTAGAGCCCTAACTTCAGACAGTCATTCCACGCAGATTCAAGTCTGACTCATGGTTCATTGCTGCTTCTAGATTTTTTCTCTTGTATCTTGTTTCACCACCTTTTTCCTTTGATGAGTAAATGAATATGTCATTGAAGAAACAAATCCAGTTTCTCTCTTTCATCAAAAAAGAGATTTATGGCTGAGGGGCTAGGGAGTAAAATAAGAACTAAGGATTAGTGACTGGTTATCCTGAAGGTCCAATTTTCCAAGTCTGAATACTGAATATTTCAGAAAATGAAGTAGTATTGATGTGTCTGGTGTGGGATGCACTAAAATGGAGAGTCCAAAATTACTAATTGATTTTGAAGAATTGGATTTTGCTGAAAAGGCCAGCATCTTAGGAGAGGGAAAAAAAAACCAACCCCAAACAAACAAACAAACAAGCAACAACAACAAAAGCAAAAACAAACAAACGAGCAACAAACAAACCTACCAAAAAACCCAAACCAAACCAAACAAACCCAAACCCAAATAACCAAACTAAACCATAAAATGAAAAAGCCCACACCCCCAAAAAACCCTAGAACCACATAACCAAGCAAAAATAACCCACCACAAACCCAAACAAACAAAACCAAAACCAAAACCAAACAAAACCCCACAAAACCAAAAGTAAAGCAAGAGAAAAGAAAAAAAAAAGAAAAATAAGATTAAGACTTTCCCATTATATAGGACACTGGCAAATCTAGATTTTTTTTTTCTTTTGCAAACAGAAAAGCACCAAAATGGCTGCAAGTGAAAATTCAGTGGAGTTTTTGTAGCCAGAGATGGGGTTGATTTATTGCCTGTGCTAGCAGTGTGAAAGGGATGGACACCAGGGGAATGGCATGCTCTGCAACTGGAGAGGCAGGGAGGGGACTTATGCTTTTTTATTAAAAGCCTGTGCACTGTGAATCGCTCTGTATGCTGTGATTAACTGAGCAAAATAAGTGGTTCTGCTGCAAAGGGGAAGTGCTGGGCAGTGCTGAGGTTTGCCCTGTGCCATAGGTGATCTTGGGTGTGAGACAGCAGGTGAAAAATGCCTCTCAGATAATTTAGAGGAGGGTGACCTGTTGCTTTCACCATGCTAAATCAAATTGTAAATCAAATTGTCCCCACAGTGGATTTAATGGTCTGGCATCCTTGTCTTCATTCTCAGTGTTTTGTCCTTTGCAGTGTTGCCATAATTCAAGGAATTACATGAGAAAGACATTGCAGACATTGGTGTTACCCAAACTAGTGCTTCTTCCACAAGAAGTGTTTTGCCTTGCCTACTAAAGCCTCCAGAAGTGGTACAGCCTGAGTGTACTGAGCAAAACCTGGTGGCAAAATGAGGGAAAAGCACCATAAATCTGTAATTTTCCATCATGAATTATTTATGGGTGTTACTCAAGTCACTAATAGGAAACTCATGTATAAAGTCAACTCAACACAGGCATTTATTTATGAAGAGAACTCAGTCTTGTGAAGGTTGGCCATATGGTCTGCACCAGAAGAAGGAGAGATTCAGAGCCATATTTTCTCCTGGTGTACACAAGGCTGGATGCACTGACTTTAATGAAGCTGCAGTTTACATGAGCTCAAGGTTTGCCCTCTTTCCTTTGAGAGGTTTTGCCGTTGTTTCTCTACTGACCCATTTATTCTTCCTTGAGTTGGTTAGAATGTGGTTAAAAACACACTCTCAGAATCTCTCCCCTACAATTGTTTTGGGTTTTTTTTGTCTCTTCTAACCCATTACATATATTACATATTTTTCATTACATGTATTACATATATTTCATGGAGGATGATGGATATTTTGTGCTTCACTTGATATTCAAGAGGATTCAGATGCTTAAACCATAAGAAAAGGGGCTTGAAAGTATTATTAATGTGGTAGTAAATGGCTACTATAACATGTTCAGATTAGGATTTGCATTGACTTATGTGATGATGCAGTACAATTTTTCCTGAGCTGCTAGTTGGACAAGACAGCCAATGGCCAGCCAAGTGTATTTTAAACCATAGCAGGTACTCGAGGCTCAGCAACGTTGTTATTAAATATTCCCACCCTTGTTTAGGCACAATTGCCCAGGATGCTGAATTGCAAGGCAGACAAAAACTACCACACATAAGAAAAATTTATGCTGTCTTTGAGTGCAGCTTTTTAATGTCAAACATTTGTGTCTGTTCAGCTCTTAGCACGCAGTGGGCTTGCTAACAAGTTTTGAGAGTAGAGGAAGGGTTCTTGCTCATAAGATGCTTTCTCTGAAGCACACCAAGGAAGGATTTCTGAGACGAGAAAGGCAGAACCACGTGCAAACACGAGTCCTTGTTAGTGCTGCAGCCTTGTGCTCTGCCAAGTATGGGAAGAGGCTGCAGGTGAGAAGAATGAAGAGCTGAACTGCATAAACCTCACCTCTGATGCTGGCACCTGGAGAAGGTGACACCAAAATGAATGGAGTCCTGGGGAGGGCTTTAAATACCCTGGAGGGATTTAAATGACAGGTGGATGTGGCCCTAGGGGACATGGTTTAGTGGTGGGCTTGGGGTTGCTGTGTTCACAGGTGGACTCAGTGATCCTGAAAGGTCTTTTCCAACCTCAATGACTGCAGGATTCTCAGAATCTCTGTGGTACTCAGAGCCTATGGTCCAAATTGCACCGTGCACCACAGAAGAGCAGGAAGGGCTGCACGCTGGAAACTCTCACAGCTGGCCAAGTAAAGGAGGCAAAGCTGGCATTAGTGAGGAACTGTCTGAGACTATTCCTAGCAGCTCCATGCAGATCCCTGAATGGGAAAGCAAGGAGATATTTTGGGTCTTGCAACCCTGCCAACACCAGCAGCAGGTTAAAGAAAACATGGAGTAACAGAGCTGTAGGTAACTGCCACACTGCTCTGGTTTAACTGGTGCCTCATACACCATCCTTGCCAGGAAAAACCTGACTTGTTAATGACACTGCAATACTAAAACAACAGTAGTATTGAAAATTTGCCTATATTTCCAGTTTTACTTTTCCTGCTTCTTTTTCATTCTTGAATAATGAAGCAAGCCTAATAATTCAATTTTCTTTCCCAGAAAGATTGTATATTTGGATGCGCAGTAATTAGATATTGTTTTTGCATCTTGCAGAGATCCAGAGACATATTAAAGTAAAAAGGTGCATTTTCTTTCCTCCTTTCTTGAAAATCAGCATACCATTATCCTGATCATTTTTATTAAAATCTAAAATATGTGGGGCATGAAATAACCAGTTACATATTTGTTCCAAATGTCTGAAGCAGCTGTGAACATCATAGTTAGAAAATAAGCAAATTCCTCACAATAAAGCAGTAAATCTACGTGTGAGATCTAGCTCCTGTACAATATTTTAGCCAGATGGATCTGTGTTTTCTTCTTTGACTGCAGAAAAGATTGCCACAGTGCTGAGATCTCATTATTGCTTTAGGTTTTTGACTGTGTGTTGGGTAGCTGTATGGGTTTGGAAATAAGAACTGTGTACTTCTGAGGTGTGAACCTCTTTTGTTTCTGCATCTTCTCTGTCATGCTCCACCACCTGATCCAGGCTGGTAGGAAAGGGAGTTCTGCCACTCTGCTTGCCACTGCTAATCAAACATCTCCATTTGCAGGGGCAGGTAAATTCAGAATTTTCTTGGAAAATATATTCTAATTAAAAGTAAATACAACTTGTTTGAAGTTCCATGGCAGCCTCTAAAATGGTGGAAAAGTTGCACATCATGCCTGTGTGGGTTATTCTGGGTCCAGCTTGGTATGAGCAATTGGAAGCATATGGTGACAGCATTTGTGTCAGTTTTACTTAGAAATCAGAAATCATAGCAAAAGTTAAGGAGGACCTCAATTCACATCCAGATTTGTGCTTAAATTTTGTGTCTGCTGTCTCCCTGCCCTATTTTCTTTATGGTGAACCCAGTAAAATGAAACTAAAGAATAAATCCTGGTTCTCTGGACATCTATTATTAGAATCAAATGCCTTTCTTACACTTCAAAATGTTTTCCTATACCTAACATATCAAATGTACTTGGGCTGGAGAAAACTCTTCTGTGTTCATAACAAATCAAATGGGAAAACAGCAACTCAGTATATACTCAGTCTTGATCAGGTGAAACAAAGTGTGATGGCAATACATGAAAGAATAAAACAGGAGACACTAAATTCTGACATTCAGAGAGAAAACAGTGAAAGTTATTTGTCGTCTTTTCCATGTTGTGAAATGTCAAATGCCGCAAGACTGGGCACAAGACAGAGACTGGTGTTATTTGAAGGAAAACAAGAGGAGAGAGTGACCATTGTGTCTTTAAGACCTGCAAATTCAGAAGAACCAAAGAAAACAAAGATTTTGTTTGAGCTGATCTTCTGGTAAAGCTAACTAAGGCCATAGTGGTTTAGGAAGTTTTCTGACAGTATTTACTGGAAACTTTTCAGGGCAGATGCTTTGGTTGAGTTCACCAACTTCTGACCACCGATGTGCCACTTCATTCCTATTTCATGCTGAGGCAAAGACACAATAGAAGCATCTCATTTTTTAGAGTCTCTATAAATAAATGCCCTGCACATGCCTGACTTAAACGGAAAAGCTGTACAACGAATTTACAACATATCTTTGCATGCAAGTTAGAGCTTCCTGTATTATTTGAAGCTGATTCTTAAAACAAGATTTTCAGGCAAAATGAAAAGACAAGAATATGGTGCAGCTTGTTTCCCTTGTTTCAGAGCCCCCAGTCTCTTGAATGATGTTGTAAGTAAATACACAGATTAATTGCCTTTATTTTCTTACCCTTTTGGCTATAGACACAAAAAGTCATACCATTCATTTCAGATATGGTTTTTGTAGATCTTGGCTAGATTTGTCTTTCTTCAGGCATTTTTCTGGACTAAAGTAGGAGGGTTGAAATACATCTTCCACATGAAAAACTTTTCTTCTGCAATTCCCATAATTTTCACAAACCTCCTGAATGAGATGTGGGACTGTTAACCACAAGAGTCAGGCAAAGATGTGTTTCTAGAAATGCACTAGGAATGGGAACATATATTTTCATGTGGCTAATATGTCAGGAGCTGACACAGCCAGAGGCCACTGGCCTGAGAAAATGAGCAGTGACTCATGGATGTTCACTGACATTTGTCATAATGTGAACAGACTTCTTAGGAATCCTTATGGTAAAAAATCATCCAGTTTAAAGAAAATGAAGATGAAACTAACACCTGCTATAACCCATGCCTTTGGCTGAATGCAGTGCCGTAAAAAAATGCTGCAGTGCTTCGACAGGAATAAAAAAAAAATACACTCCCAAGAGATGCAGAATATGTCTCTTTGTCTTACTGCTCATGTCAACCCAGGAATCAGAGATAACTTCTGAAATCGTAGCAGAAAAGGAATTTCTCATCACTTCAGCTTCACTTGAAACGTTTCAGAGTCTCATATTTCCCTGTCATGGTATTAGGTTGTTGTAATGATTGACCAGTTAAGGTTGATAAATACTCAGACATAAGGATGAAAAGCACCCATAATCCTAAAGCCAAATAAACTCACCACCAGAACCAGGGTCCAGTTCTGGTTTTCTGTTCCTCTGGTCCCTACCAGGAATTTGGCTCATAAATATTTGATAACGCAAGGTGTCTTGCTTTTGTTGCAGCTGCCAGGTTGTTAAAGTCACATCTTTTGGCTCTGCAAACAGCCAAAGCTCTGCTAGAAAGCAATTCTGAGGAGCTCTGCTCTCAAAACACAGTGGCTGGCCTTTTAATTGCTTTGAAGAAAAGCTGCAGGAGTTACCTACTCTCTAAGAATTTCTTTGGTATTGGGGTTCCTTCCTTTGGGGAAGGATATTGAGGGCTCTGAAAACCAAGATTTTTCTGAAGCTTACTTACTTTTCTTTGCTGAAATGAAAAGGATATGAAAACTGGCCTAATTTGGAGGCTCTCTAGTGTTGGCTTTTTAAAATTTTTTTCCTCCCCAGTTTCTGAAGCATGAAAATTCAGAAGTACAGCATGAAAGATTCTCTCTTTTTCTCTTATGTTTCACTAGCGTTTCTGAACTTTCTGTTTGCTTTGAATTTCAAATATGGCTACCATGAAAAATGTGTTCCTCTTGTTTCTGTCTTTCAGAAATCAAATTTTCAGAAATAACTCTGTCTTGAACTGGCAGCCCCAGAAACCCACAGAAAACTTGAAGTGGCAGAAGTGAAGCCAGCATGAAGCCATGATCCTTTCTTCTTTAATTTTCATCCGTTCATCGTGCACCCGAGGATGTCACTTCCATGTGTTCTGTATGGTGACAGACAGATTAAAACAAAAGTGAAGCCTTGCTCTTTCTAAATGTAAAAATTTATAGGACTGAAGATGGATGGCAGAAGACAAGGCATTTTTCTACTCACCTTGCACTCCTCTCTCCTTTCCCACGGTTTTTGTGGTGCAGTATTAAAGAACTGAAGAGTTCACAGAGGGGCAGGCAGCTGGGAGGCTGAGATGTGCTGAGCAACCTGTGTGTAGCTCCTCCTGACCTCCTGCAGCTGCCCCTCTGCTGCTTTCCCTGTGTTTTGGCTCTGTGACTAGTTTTGAAGGCTCTGCTTTGTTGTTCTGTGAAATGCCCTGAAATGTTGAACTGCTGCCCCATTTCCGCAGGTCCTTGGGAAGGAAGTGCAGGTACTTCCTTTCACCACACTGAACAGATAACCAGGAGCAAAAAAGGCAAGAGGGGACAATGGCCATGCTCACTTCAGGCAGGTTTTGGTCTGAATACCATCAATTAAAGACTGACTTATCCAGTGACAGCTTGCGCAGGCTCCAGCTGCTCTAAAGGCCTCTGACACCATTTGTAAATTTCTGGAGCCTGAAAACATCCTATCATAACACGTCTCTTCCTCTCTGTTTTGGACATGACCTTTTGGCCTGGTGTAGTCTCTGATAGCATCATCTATCCTGCCACCTTCAAAACAGCTGTTTTGACGAGCATAAATAAAAGCTGGTGTCTTAGAATTCTTTATTTTGTCTGTGTGCATGTTTTGTAAGGAGGAGAAAAAATAAATAGAAAAATCTGAGCATATAATATCTCACAGTCTTGTACAGTGATTACATGATTAAAATTCTCTCAGAATATCTGCCTGCATTTCTGACTTGCACAATGCAGCCTTAATGGCTTGTAAGTGCTGAATTTTGTCACAGATGAAACGAACACAAGACGTGCAAAGCTTGTTAACATGAGCCAAGCCTGCCATTTTTCTGATATTTTCAGCACACTGAATGTGAATGGCAGTTTTGCTGCCATTATGGAATTTATTTTAGACATATCAAGCGCCAATTTTCTTTCAGATCATGAAGAAAGGCCACAGAACAGGAATTTAGTTGTTCTGTTGATAAAGCTTGTCCCAGATCACCATAAAAAGGAGCTACAACAAAGCAAGGCTCCTCGCTGCACACAATTCAGTAAATAGCAGTTCTGTCACAAGTGGCAGCATTAGAAACCAATTCCTGCTGATGCTTCTTATCTATGCACCAAAGTATAATTGGATCAAAGTGATGGGGGCCACAAGGAAGTACAGACACACAGTTTTGTGACAGTCTGCTGAGTCTGGGGTCTGTGGTAAAGGGAACTGGAATAAGGAAGACAATGAGAAGACAGGGATGAACAGAGAGTTTTCAGGCATGTATGGGATAGAGACCAAATTTCTTTCTGCTATTTCTATAGCACAGGAGCACTCACTGTGTAAAAGATCACTGATTCCTGCTTGGTTTTGGATTGGACATTTATTTACCATTTTGTCCTGCACTTTGTGCAACATAGAGAGGCTGCAGGATGAGTGTTTGGCTACCTGTCTCTGAAAGTGACATATCAACCCACACAATGCATTCCAGACACTTCTCTAGCTGATTTTGGTGGTGAAAGATCAGAACATCATTGCTCAGGTGATGTGGCTTTTTAAATCCAGGTTCTAGGAGAATTCCTAGGAGAATTTAGAAGCCTGAGAGTGTTTCAGATGCAATGGCTGTAAGGCAATTTCCACTCTCAGTGCTACGACTCAGGAAGCTGGGCTCGTTAATGACATCTTTGATCATTTCCTCCCTCTCCGATTTGTCTTCAGCCTCTGGATCTGCTTGTGTGGCTGTACTTACATACAGGTGGCTGAGGTTTACATTACCATCCAGTGGGAAGGATGCTGTGAACAGAAGGTAGAAAACTGGAGCTGGACTCAACATAGCAACAAACATGAACTACAAGTTGGTATTGCCAGCAGCAACAGGAGTGATGAGGAAGAGAGATGTCCCATAAGGACTGATATTCCTGCTCCTGGGGAGCCTGCCTGAAGTTTCATCTTGAACTTTACTTTCGAGTCTCAGATGTGAAGCATATTTCAGTTTTCTGAATTCAGCTCCAGAAAAAAATTGGAGTTGAGCATACAGGAGCTACAAAGAACCAAATAAACCAAAACCACTCTAGAGACCAAACCAACAACTGCAGTACCTGGTAGTCTGATCGCTCTAAAACTCTGTGCAGCCTTCCATGGGCTGTGGCTGCAGCCCTAAAATTGCTCCATAAATGACAATATGAAGTCTAATCTAAAGCTTTTTCTTGATAGGGTACATGGTTTTTTGGGCACAAGAGAAACAGAAAATGTGATTGATTCCTGACACAGTGCCATGGGGATAGTGGAGCATGATGCAAAATTAGGGCCTGTGAACCTATTTGCTGTCTTATTCTGGAAAGATGTTGCAAGTAGTGTCGTGAGGGTCAATGGTAGCAGGGAGATAATGTCTTGTTTAATGACTTAAATGATAAAATGGAAATGCTGTGCCTATCCAGATGGTGTGGGGCTGGGAAGGGCTGTGAGCATGATGGGTAATGGGTTTAAAATTAAATACGATTTTGATAAATTGCAGAAAGTGCATGGTATCAGCAAGAGGAAATCCAGTAGGAGCAAATGCAATGTAATATTTTAAGTTAAAAAAAAAAGTGAACAAAGAAAAGTTGGGTGGCAGAGAAGCAGAGATCACAGACTGAGTCTGCATCAGCTGTGCTGTTGGGGAGGATGGAGGAGGGGAAAGCATTTTTAACTAAAATATCCCTTCAAAGGAAGATCAAATGTTGAATGTAGAAGGAATAATGCCTGGGCACCAGTGAGGCCAGGGCCAGGCTCTGTGTCCCAGTGTAGGCAGAGGATGCAGGGATGTTGTTTGCAAACTGGAGGAAGGAACACAAGGAGTGAGGACAGATTTATGGAACAGGGCCTGTGAGGGAAGGTTGAATGAATTAGCTGTGTTCACCTTAGCAATATACGGCTGAAGGGAGATGAAGAGTAGTTGTTTTTTAGAACTAAAATACTCACATAAGGGACAGCAATAAACCATTCTGCATGACCTCTGCTTGGGGAAAGTTAAAAGAAAGTTATAGCTTAAAAGTAAAAAGAAGATCAGGTGAGAAGCTGGGTGAAACTTTTTACACTAAGGATGGGTGATCAATAAAAAGGATCTGCCTAGGGAAGTTAAGAAATATATTTTTCTGGATGCTTTAATGAGAAATAAGAGTAATATTTTGTAGATCCTTAGGGTCTAAAACTACCAAATTATACCTCAGGAGAGGGGTAGATGGGACTACCTGGAAATAGTAATTCTCTCCTGCAGGAATCTAGGGATCAGGAAAGTAGAAGCTGAGTGTACAGACCCATAGGCTCTGCCCTTCTGAAAGGACATTTTCATTTCAAGAAATCTTCTACTTTTCTGGAGACAGAGCATCCAGAGTTCAGTTACATGTTAAGGAATATTTTCCTGTATTAAGTTGGTATTCAGGTAGCCAGAAACACATAGTAGAAGTGTTCAGAAGAAGTAATAATGTAATGAAAATGTAGACAGATAAGCATGATAGATATAGCTTTAAAAGTCAATTATTTTCTCTTTCATCAGGAAATTGCTGATGATTACAATGAGGGTAGTAGGCAAGACAGCCTGTAAACAGCAGTTTATATCCATCACATTTTTTATAATCTTGCATTTTTTCACCAAAGACCTGTCAAAATAAAATGTATTCAAACTTTTGGCAGCTGTGCTCTTCCCTACTCTGCATTATCTGCAATATTTTCCTGCAGAAAAAACTTCACTTTTTCCTTTTGGAAGCTTGCAAGTCTGATTTAATAGATCACAATTAATATACGGATTTTAAAACCCTGAAAGATGTTCTTGGCTTGGAGCAAAGGGTTGCAATTGGATGACATCTCTGAAATCCCTTCCAGCCTTACTTTTTCACTGATTCTATGTTTATCTTTTCATGACTCAAACATAAGAAATTCAGAGAATATTTCTGAGCATGGAGTTTACAGTAGAGATGTATTGGTATTTTCATTTAAGCCTAAATAGAGAAAAACACAGGGGAAACATTGTTTTTCTTCTGTTTGCAATCCCTTGACAAATAAAAGTTAAAAAAAAAAAACGTGACAGGAGAGAATACAGGAATTCTAATAAGGTTTACACTATAGGGGAGAGGAAAATTACTTCTCCTACAATACTTCAGGACTCCTAGGGGGCTGGAGAGGCACTTGTTTTCACTGAATCTTTTCTTTTTTCTTTTTTCTTTTTTCTTTTTTCTTTTTTCTTTTTTCTTTTTTTTTTTCTTT
>WBND01000976.1:205275-230061 GCA_013398595.1 Tychaedon coryphoeus
GTGTATAAACGTGCCCTTTCCATGGAATGGGAAAAGCTTGGGAGGCACGGCATGACAATATTTGACCTCCAGTCAAGCTGCAAGAAAGCAGTATCCACCAATGGAAGGTGAAGAAGAGTGAACTGACTGACTTTAGGAAGGACCAAGGCTGGCCGACACAACCCAGGAGTATAAAAGGTGGAGCAGCCATTGCGTAGGGGAGGATGTGGCAGACGGTCATATGCTCCAGTGGAGTGTCTCTTTCCTTATTCAATCCTTTGTTGTATTTGTTAAGGTTTAATAAACCTTTGAAATTCTAAAAATGAGCGTTGTTTCTCACACCTTGTAAAGAACTTAAAAGATATCTATGATCTACCTGGGTTTAAGAAATTATGAGTGAATTCTGCTGAGACACAGATTATTAGACAAGAAAGCCACTGATCAGCCACAGAAAAAAAAAGAGCTCAGGCTTTCCCAAAAGATATCCTTGAATGACCATAAAGGGTCTGCTGACAATATTAGCACTAAGATGCTAAAGAATTCCTGCAATTAATGGTGTTTCTTCTGCTGTCTTGGAGTGCAAGCAGCAGCTGTGGCTGTGCTCACAGTAACTCTGAGCACTGCAGCAGTGAATCCCAGGGCACTGCTGCCAGCCCCGTATTTAACCCCAAAGGCAGCACAAACACAGAGTTTTCCCAGCATGGATCTTCACATGTCCTTTCACATTCAAGAGCCACCACCTCCCAAAGTAGCTGTGTCAGTGGCACCATCAGGTACAGCTGGAGGAGCTTCAGCCCTGCCAGTGAGCTTCAGAAAAAACAAATGTCTCTCAGGAGCCCAGACACTCCTGCCCTGGCATCCAAACTTCTGCCAGGGTCCAGCAGTAGCTGACCTAATTAGAGGACTAAAATCTTGCCCTTTTGTTGGAAATAACTTTTAATTTTTTTTTAAAGTTATTTTATCCAGCCAGGCTTGGTTTGTTTTTGCCTTGGAGAAAGGAATTTTAAAGGTTTTTTTTTTTTTAAGGGACATTGCACCGCGCAATGAGCTTAACAGTGATGAGCTTAACATCTCAACAGACTGGAAATAATCCAAATGATACTGAAAAAGATAATGACCATCAAGAAAACATCAGCAACCATCAGAAAACATCAACAAACATCTACCCCACATACTGCCCCTTGGCATAGCTGGAGACACCTGGTTTGGAAAAGGCTGATAAGAAATCAAGGAGTGTGGGCCGAATTAATATCAGAGGTGAAGAAATCCAGGTCCAACAGGAAACCAAATACTAAGAAATACTCGACTTGGGTCCAATGAACATTAAACCAATGGATTTCTATGGGTTTAGGACTGTATAAAGTTTGGGAAAATCTAGTAAAACTTAAGTGTGCATGGAATGTTTTCCATGGCACATCCTGGCCAGGATAAAGTAATGCCTGATTCTTTATCACTTCAAATATAGTATTAGAGGGTTTTTGTTTTCTTCCTGAGTTTTGGTGACACTTTGAGATACCAGATTTGGTAGTGGTTTATGGTTTCATTCTAATTTCATTTATTCTGTAAGAGCAAAACACCCATGTGAAAGCACGAAGATATGGGGCATGCCTGAAAGATGTAGTAACTGATATTTCCCAAATTTAGCACTGAAGTACTGGTGCCCTGAACTCAGTAGGCTATTGAATGCTGCATTTAATTGAGGGAAAATAAGGAAACCTGCCTGGGGCCTGATTTTTTAACAATAGCTACCAGCCTGAGATGTTATAGGGACAAATTAGGAGGCTAATTGCAGTATTTCTGTGACACCTTGAATTTACATGTGCAAACACATTTAAATCAATGGGTATTAAGATTCATGATGGACAAGGTATCTGCCTTCCTGCTCCTATCTCTCTGTTCTTTGCTTCCCAGCTGGTGTTTTTTGAAAAAAAACAAAACGAAAACCTTCTGGTTTCTCAGTTTCAAAAGATACAATCCTGTATCTTGTAAGATTAGTTCTACCAGTCCATATAGATAGGAGTGTCATCACACGTGTAAGCCAGTAGGCCCACCAGCCTTGAAGGGTACAGATTTAAAACATTTATTTCCTTCCGTGTGGGAAGCACAAAAAACTTAAAAAACAATCCGTAGTAATCATAAATGAGCCTTCCCCAGGGCTCTAATGAGTAGAAACTGCTCTTTGTTTTATGCAGATGTCAAAAGAGCTAATATAGCAAATCACTGGAATGGGCATGTATAATAGAATTTTCATAGCCTGTTTACCTGTCTAATTGAATAAATGGATAAATCCAGACCGAACACTTTATAACCTGCCTTTGCCAGAACTGCTGCTGGGAATAATCATCCCCACTTTATGTATGCTGTGTGGTTTAGCCTCTTAAAATCCGGTAAAAGGGTTGAGGTCAGGGGCTGAAAATAATCATTACTTTTGCTATTTGAAAATTATGAGAAAATACAAATGGGAAAAAAAAAAAGGAATTAGCATTAATGGCTTGGACCTTCTAGATAGATGGTGTTATTAATTCTGACATTGCAATTGGTGCACTGTTTATAGAGGTTTCTTTGTTTATGTTCTGATGGACTATATTTATTAAGAGCCATCATCCAAAATAATTTTCTATTTGTTTTTCTTTTTGCTGCAGTTGTTTTGGTGTCAGAGGCAGATATTTGAGACTCTTTGTGTTTAATTTGTGTAAGCTGCGTACTGTACTTGGAAGACATAGCAAAATGGTGTGATAATTCAAATTTATCTGCTTTTAAGGCAATAGCTCATTTTTCTGACCCCTGTACCATGTTTAGACAAGAACAAAGAACAAAATGTTCTGTGAAAACACAAGGTATGAATGCCATATGTGTTTCTTCAGCACGGTGATTAAAGTAACAATTATCTGTCCAGGTTTCAACAATAATATAGGCTGGAGTATTCTATGGAGGGCCATGGGTGAGGAGGAGGAAGTGACAGACATCCTGATCAGTTCCTCTTGGAGAGATCTTCTGAATAATTCCACAAAGCAGCACTTGAAAACTGGATTAAAATTCAGTCTGACTGGGCACCAAAGTGCTCTGACTGTCCTGAATCTTACTGACTTGTGTGTGCAGGACAAAGACATGCAGTGGCTTTGCATGCTGGACCACACAGGGATCTCCAGCCTGTGAGGTGGGACCTGGTCAGAGCTGAAAATGAAACCTTTCTCCAGCCCTCTCCTTCTCTCACCAAAGAGTTTACAGCTCCACACTCCAGCACTCTAGGGAGGCACCTGATCCTCACCTACTGGTCTCCAGCTGGTACCAGCTTCTCAGCTGAAAGCTGGGGATGGATGAGTCCCCAAGGACATTATAGCTTAATCCTAGCTCTGCTCTACCTTTGCATTCAGTACAAAATCCAGCCATGTGTGGGTTTATGGGAGATAGTGAACTCTCCAGAATTCCTTACTGTGACTTGCACTGTAGGCTATTACCACAGCCATTAATCTCATACCATCAAAAGGATGAGATAACAGATGAGCTGGATTTTGCTTAATCTGCCTTCAAAGTAAGGAAGAATAATGACATTGACAAGGAAATTCTGCAGAGAATCTGCAGAGCAGCCCCAGCTTGAAATTGCTTGTGAAACTCATGACCCAAATCCTAACTTGCTACAAGGATTTCCATATCAAACAGCCCCACTCTGCTGCAGGTAATCACTAAATTACTTTTGGTCCAGTGGTTAAAATCAGTGACCATTTTCCTGCTGAAAACAGGAGAGGATTAAGATAGCATAAGGTACCTTATCTGCTGAGACATCTTCCTGGATCATGGGGCAATAGGTCAGCTGAATGTGGAGTCAACACCGTGGGTGTGGGACAGGGCATCCTCAGGAGCCCGTGTGGCATCCAGCGTCACTGGGACCTGCAGCATCCTCTGCCAGCAGGAGTCACAGCTCTGAAGTCTGCCCCACCTCTGCTGTGCTGAAACCTGCAGCAGGGTGACTGGGATGCAGGAAAATGAGGCTCCAATGTGTCATTTCTGCTGCACTATTGAGATGGTGTTCTATAGAATCAACCTCGAGACTGAAGATTGTTTTAAAGTTATAAACAGAAGAACATAATGCTGACTAAATGATCAAGTTGCTCACACACCTATACTAAACTGCAATCTTTCCAAGGTACACAGAATGACTTTTAACATTCATGTTTCTGAAGTTATAGTTTCCAGATGTTGAGAATTGAGACACAAACCATTTGTCATTTGCTTCTGACTTTCAAAATGTCTTATTAGACATCTGGTGTGCTCTGCCTATCAAGTGTAGAAGAATAAAGTCCAGCTAACACAATTGCAAAATGCAATAACTGTTTAAATTTTTATTTTATTTTTCAGAGAATTGCTTGCAGTGTCATCATGTTTCTGTTGCTTTGAAGCAAAAAGTTATCCAGCATTCACCCACAGACTTCACAAGATGAAGATTCCTTCATGTTGCTTATTCTCGCAGGCCACATCTGTTTTCACGTGTACAGCTTTAGCTCGCAGAATTTGTTGTTATGTCTTTTTATTCTTCTTTTCAAAGGCATTTTTAGATAGTCTTTTGTCCTCTTTTCCTCCTTTAAGGTTTGAAGATGTCAATTTTCTCTCTGTACAGACCAAAGAGGAGATCTCTTATGAAAACTCTCCTCTTTTCACAGAGGGAGAGGGGCAGACGATTTGTCAGAAGAGACTAGATTTGCAGGACATCATTCAGTATCTGCAAGGCACTCGTCACCTCAGATGTAGATGTAAGAATACAGAAAGTATTTTTATAAGTAATTAAGTAAATTAAAGGTGCAATTAAATAAAAATTTAAGCTGTGACTTTATCGTGGGAACTTAACCCATAGCATTTCAAACACCTTTGTTACTAACAACCTACTTGTTTTTCCTGTAAGTGCATCTTATCTTTGTCCTTGGGACAATCAAATGCTTATTTTTATTCCCTTATACTCCCCTCCCACACAAACTGATTTCTTTTGCTACTGTTGTGGTGCATTTTTGAAATGCTCCTTGCTCTAACAGGGTGAAACAGTCACTGGCTATTGCTGCTGCAATCTGCATGAGAGAGGATTTTGTGGTGGTGTTGATGTTTTGCAACACCAGCAGATAGAAAGGAAGCTGCATTCACAAAACACTTTAAGCTACATAATGGCTCTTGAAAGCCAAAGGAGGGTGAGGAAGGGAGTGCACTGTGAGTGCTCTGGAAGGGTACAGGATGTCTCTGCCAAATGTCGTGCTGTAGAGAGGTGCCAGCTGAGCAGGGGTCTGAGGAGCCAGTGCCTGTGGGACTCATGCTGCCGGTGCTGGTTGCTCTCCTCCTCACCCCACTGTGCTCCAGCTGCGGGACTGAGTCCATTGGACTGCTCTCCGTGTGTCTATCAGCCCCAGCTAATCCTCCTCCTTGTGCTGATGGTGGTGCTGGAAAGAGGTCTCTACCTTTTCTCCCTTGCTGGGGCAGAAATGGATAGATGAGATGAGGTTGCTGTTTTTCCTTCTGTATACTGGCAGTGAAATTGCTGTCTTGCTCTATACACTCAGTGGAAGAGAGCTATGACTCATTTCAAATCACAGTCCTTGAAGCAGAAGAAATAGAGTTTTCCCATAATGGCTTCTTTATCTTCATTCTTTCCTTTTTACTTAAAGAGTCTGAACATTACATGGACAGTCAGATGTTTCACCATCTGCATAATGAGAGGAGGGGTGAAAGGGACAGGTTTTTTTTCACCTGTGGGGTTATTTCTCTGGTTTTGGTACAGAAGCAGAACTCTACTTAAGATTCTGTGCTTGTACAAGGTTTCCTCCCCACTGGAGGAAACTGGATTCAGAGTGGTATCCTTAGTGAGTCAGACTTTCCCATACTATGTATAGATGGGTAAGCTCTCCTTCTTTTAGAGTTTTCTGAAAGTAGTATTCTGAAATAACAGCCTTTCCAGCTTTCCTGATCCGGACCCACCAAATTTTCAGGTCATGAAAGTAAAAGTGTGAGAAAATGTGTGATATCTTTGAACAGGGTGGATTTTCAACCTCCACAAACAGCGCTGGTTTTGCACATGTTAAAGTCAAGCTTTCCTTGTGTAGATACTCTGGTTAGGTTTGAGAAATGTCTTTGTTGCAAAGTCCTTTTGATTCTGGAAGGCCCTCATCTCTTTACCTTGATGGTGGCTCTTTATTCCTTCCTTCCTTTATTCCTATGTCCTTCTCCTCTTCCTCCCTTCCTCCTTGCCTCCTTTGCTACTTGTTCCCACTTCCTTTAGTTTCTTGCATTATCAGATGTTTCAATAATCAATAGATCAAATTCAGGGCTTTTATTGTAAGCACTGTGTTAGGTTTTCTCTTAGGGAAACCAGTGCCTCTTTCAAAAGCTGGAATTGGACTTTCTCCATTTCGTGTTTTGGGAACAGTGGAAACATTGCTGGTGTAATGGATGTTTCATTTTCACACCACTTTTCTATTTCTTCATTAAAACTTATTTCTCAGGTGAATTTTGATCCTCCCTTCCTGAATAAAGCTTTTCCTGCATCTGTTTTTTGAATCTGATTCACCATCAATGAATACCAGATTAATCATACAGAAATCAACAGTGCCATGGTGATTTGGAATAGATGGTGTCATGGCTCTGTCTGGCAGAAAAATTCTCCACCATTGACAGCTCTAGCCATGAACCAGCAGGGATCACATGGCTCTCTGCAGACCTTGGGTGAGATATTAACTCTTTCACTGCACAGGTGAGACTGGCAGACCTGCAATTCTCTCTGGAGTAGGAGGAAAAGACAGAGTGAAGACACATGAAAACACCAAGGTCAAATAAAAATAAGTCAATTCCCAGATGGGAGGAGAAATGAGGCAATGCCTTAAACTGAAATTCTCTTGTAGGCTATGGTGATAGACTATGATATATTGAATATNTCTTCTCCCGTGTGAAAGAAAGGGACAGAGTGATGGACATGCAGAGAAACAACATGGAGACATTGAGGTCAGACAAGAAGGGTCAGACCCCAGATGGGATAAGGAAGATGAGGAGATGCCTTAAACTGAAATTCTCTTGTAGGCTATGGTGATAGACTATGATATATTGAATATCCCTGTAAGTCATAGAAGAAGCATGGGAGGGAGGTCAAGTGTTCACATTGTAGACATAAGCAAAGGCATTCATGCCAAACAAGCAGATGTTGAAGTAGCTATGGTCCCAGGAGAAGTTTGAACAGAGAGTGAGAAGAGTGATGAAGACCCTTTGCCCCCAGGGAAACAGAAGACCTGTGCTTCCAGAGATGAAGATGATCTCAGAGACAGGCTGAGGAGAACCTTTGCTTCTGAACTGCTCATCCTTAAAAGTGTACTGGCCATTGGCCAAAGAGTGAGCCCTCCAAAACAGTTGTGGGGAAAGCTGTAAGTTGAGTGGAGAGACTTTTACAGAGTGATCAGGTTTCCATTCTCCTGGGCTGCTCATTCCCTGTGACATAAATGCCACTGAAGAAAACCCTTTTCTTGGGGAGTAGTCTCCACAGCGTGTCAAGAGAGACTCCTCTCCCTAAGTAAACTAGAGAAAGACTATTTCAGAGATAGTAAACTAATTTGTCTTTATATGTTTTCAGTAAGGAAAAAGAAAGGCTTAGCGGGGAGGAGAAGTATTCTGAAGATTTTATTCAAATTCTTAGTATTCTTTCAATCCTATTAATAAAGTTCTTCTTTATATCATTAAAGTTTGAGCCTGCTTTGCCTTCCCCCGAAACCTATCTCACAACAAGAAATAAATAAATAACTCTAGTAGGTGCACTGGTGATTTAGCCAATACCAAATCCTCCACAATCTGGTACAGTGCTGGTGTTGGATTTCATATGAGAATAATGTTGATAATACACTGATGTTTTGGTTGTTGCTAAGTAGTGCTCACATTAAGTCACAATCTTTTCAGTTTCTCAGCCCTCCTGGTGAAGAAATGCACAAAAATCTGGGAGGGAACATAGCCAGGAGAGCTGAGCTGGCCACAGGGATATTGCACAACACAGAATGTCATGTTCAGGGTACAAAGTGGAGGGAGTTGACCAGGAGCTGCTGATCACTGCTTGAAGATATTCTGGGCATTGGTTAGTGGGTGGTGAGCAATTGTATCATGCATCACTTTTTTTCTCTTGGGTTTTATTTGTCTTCCCCTCTCTTTCCCTCTCTCCCCACCTTTTATTTGTTTATTTATTTATTTAGTTGAATTGTTTTCTACTGTTATTATTATTGTGGTTTTTATTACACCATTCTTATTCTTATTCTTATTCTTATTCTTATTCTTATTCTTATTCTTATTCTTATTCTTATTCTTATTCTTATTCTTATTTTCTTATTCTTATTCTTATTTTCTTATTAATTTACCACTATCTTATTATTTTTTCCCCAATTATTAAGATGTTGTTATCTCAATCCACTCTTTGTAGAGATTAATTTCTTCTGTGGTTTTCCTGCAAGGTAATATCTGTAATGTATTTCTGGAGAGCCTTTTCTACTTTCTGCTCTTCACACTCTAATCTTGCTGTGCTCACATATTTCTCACCTATAGGTCCTGTGTACAAAACATGATCATAACATGCGGTGCAGGGACCATATTTTTGCACCTTTGGCTTGAAGAAAGAGTACATGACTGTAACTGTTGTCTTCAATTCATTCTTTAAACTTCATTTGTTTTAACCTTTAAAATGCAGAGACAGTAGGTTCCATTTTGCTCATGAGTGACAAACTGGGTCCAGAATATAAGAGGACTGTAGACTACCTAAATATCTGAGGAAGAGAGGCGTCCTTCCTTTTAATTAGTGCCCACCATAGTGGTAATCCCTGCTGATGTGTCAGTCTCTGCACTGATGCACCCTCTATGCCCTCCAGGGCAGTGAGGAGTTTCTCCCTGGCTCTTTTTATTCTCTGCCTCACCCAAGTGCAGGTTCTCACTGGTTTGACAGTGGGTCTTTCTCCAGTGTCCTGGGAAGAGAACAGCTGTGTGCACAGCATGTCACTCCTGGTGCCAGCTGTATTGCCTTCTGGCCAGAGAGGGACTGGAAAAACGCCAAGAAATTTTAACTTTTAATAAGACAAACCTGTGGCCCATGGGTTCAATACAGGGCTCAGAGCTGGTGAGTTTTTTTGCCCTCAGGACTCTGTTCTACTTGCTCAAACACATGTTTTTGATTTCTTACTTACCAGCTGTTTGTACTTAACAAAGCCCATGTTGCAGATGATACCTTGAAATGGCTACTGAATTGCAGTAAATAACAGTGAATGTAGGTTATTTGTTAAGAAAATTTGTACATTGCCAAATCTTCACTGAAAAATGAACACATGTGTTTAGGAAAAGACAATCAAAACCCTATTTTAAGGCTGAAGAAAGTCACATTTTGTCTATACTCATGATATACACAGTATTGATACGTTGTCTATTTGCTTTTTGCTTTTTGTTTTAATATTTAGCCAGGAAAATTTACTTGTCCCAGATATTTTATTAAGAGTGCAACTCCAGTACTCTGCTGTGGCTCTGAGATTTACAAATACTGCAGAACTCCAGCTGGGTACCTCAGGCTGATCTTGTACTTCCCATTCACTTATTTGACATAACATCAATATCAGATAGCATTAGGATCTGAACACTCCCAGTAAATGTCTTGATTCTTAATTTTATTGAAACTAGGACATGGGAAATATTCTGGTGAACGGTTTACACAGGATTTGGGCAAACAGTCATCTCTACAGTTATGAGCAGTAACTGCATCACTGATCTAAATGGACAGTGGGCTGCTTAAGTGACCTCCTTTAAAGCAGAGGCAGAAGTGTCAAAGCAGAACAGGTACACACTCCCCTGGGACGTGGGAGCCTTGGTAGAAATCCTCTTTTGCCTGATTCAGCAGGATTGGCTCCAAAGTCTCACACATCATTAGTGACTGCCTTAAGTGGTATAAGAAGAACTCTGGAGCAAAACTTTCCAAATATCTCAGGACAAGGCTGTTCCACAAGGAGAGGTCAAACAGACATTAGAAGTATAATTTCAATTCTCATGGAAGAATCTTACTGGCTACTGAGTTATTTTTTCTATCTCAGGTCTAGCAGGTATGTAACACTTCAGCAGGAGAAACTGAAATTAGTTGTTTGCAGAGCACTGTAAATAATGTTTATAATCTCACTCTTCTAGCAGGCTGCAGAAATAATGCAAGAAAAATTCTTTGCTTTTGTGGCAACCTGAAGGACTTGGTTTCTTTATTTTCCATATTAGTCCTATAGTTCAGTGTTGTAGGATTGCTCCATTCTTCTCTCTTTATAAATCTGGTCTTTTACTTCTATTAAAAATATTCCAAAACTAAAATTCCTTTTTACTTAAGTAAAGATTTCTTAAGTAAAAGATTGAAGTAATCTTAAGTAAAGATTTTTTTTATTTCTGAAAAAAAAATCATGTCAATTTGAATTAAAAATATTTAAGTTGCTTAAAACAATTAATGCCTTCACATAATTAATCGAAGGCATGCACATTGGTGTGCATCAGTGCATGATTTTTACTGTGTTTTACTCATACAAGTGCAATAGATTTTGCATTGTGCAGCTCCAAAAATTTTGTTTGCATTTGCTAAGTGTTTGGCCTGTAAGCAACATATGTATTGTCATAAATAGAACAATGTTAATGACTTAGAAATAATGAATGTAATTGCTGCTGTACATCCATGAGAAAGATGAGATAATCTGACAAAAGATAAAAATATAACATCTCAGCATTTTTGCTGTGTGGCTGTCAGTTGAAGAATTTTAAACCTTGCTGCTATACAGAGACAAGAGTGAAATATTTCCATTTTGTTGCCTTTGCTGTATCTCTTTTTCTACCTGCAGATACCTGGGTGACAAGAATCTTCTCTGTCCCAACACCTTAAGGTTGCTCTAAATTTGATAAAAATTCAAGGAGAACATAAATGCTTTAATCTTAAATATGGTATCTCTTCATAGAAGAGATAAAAAGCAAATTAACCAGTGAATCATTGCAGATTTCTATGGGAAAGAGGCATGTGAGGCAGATATTTTCTAAAGACTTCTGTGAAAACTGTGTCTTGTAGGAAACACATCTAATGAGCTAGGAAATGGAGTGAGACATGGTATAGGAATAATTGCAAGAAATTCAGTTGGATTTATTTGCTGCTACTTCATGCAACCCTTTTTCCCAATTTAAACTTGGTCACTGGTTTGCTTTTGGAAGTATTGTCCTACATTATGACCTATAAATTGGCATATACAATGTGTCTTCAAAATATTGGGATCATTGTTTGCCAGAGAGACTATTCCTTTATAATTACCCAAGTGACTTCTGAGTATCTCTTCCTGTTTTGTTCTTTTTTGTCTTTTTCCTTATTTTTTGCCTTTTTCCTTTCTTTGCCATGAGCCAAGTACATCTCTGATGTCACAAGGTTTAGTCAATGGAGTTATTTAGCATGCTGTGCTGAATTAGTCCCTGATAAGCTTAGATCCTGCTGATACCCAGCTCTTCACTGGTTTCCTGTGCTGTCCTTGTTAAATAATTGCCAGGCTTGACCACATGTGCTCTCACAGATATGCCAGAAGGGCAGTTCAGCCCTGATTGAGTTTGTCATGGTCTGGTGTTTGGTGTATTCCTGGCTGTTTTCCTCAGAACTGAAAAGTAAAAATATTTATTGAGAATAAGAGTTGAAGCTGACTGAAATAGAACATCAGGTCAGGACAGGGTTTCCTGCTGTGAGGGGACCAAGGCCAGGTTAGTGTACATAGATTGCTGCTGGAGTGGACATGAATTAAGACGTTTCTGGATATTACCATGAAGTGAAACCTTCCCAAGGGAGAAGGAGCAATCCTTTCTTTCAGGTTATGTTGATTCACCAGGTCAGTTATCATCACAATGCTAAAGCCTTAAAGGACTCTAAGAGAAGATTTCTCACAGATTTGCAGAAGCAAATTAAGAGGTTTCTTCCTTCAGCTCTCTCTTTTGTCCTATTCCAGAGACGATCACTTTCAGACCAAAACCACTAAAGAGTACTGGAACATCAGTAATCACAGATGGCTTGGAAGAGCAAAAACCGTGGATTTTAACCTAGAAAGTCTGTGGTGTAGCAAGGGTATAATCGCAATTGTTTTCAGAGTGGACAAGTGGAGGTTTTTTGTTTTGTTTTGTTTCGGGGTTTTTTTTGTGAGATATAGTTTCATTCAGCTGAAAAGAGAAAAAAATATTAAGACATTGGGATCCTTATCTCTCACCATGGCTATGTGGCCTTTGTGGGACCAGTTTCAGGAGGAAAGGTTGAGTCTGGGTGTGAAGGGAGTTTCAGGTGCAATAATTTAGGTGGGTTGAGAGTGTATTTTCTCTCCTGTCACAGGGGAAAGGTCAGGATAGTTTCTTGTTGTACAGTTTTACTCCACTAATTCCCTTGAAAACTGTGCTTGCGGACCTGACTTCGTGCTTAACCAATGCCAGCAGAAAGCTGTGTCCCCTTCCAGAGTGATGGATGTTCTACAGCAGGATCAGCTGATGTGAGGGAGTGGTGTCTTCCTGCACATCAACATCCCTTCTACAGTATAGCACTTTGATATTTACTTCTCCTCTTTTTCTCACAGCTAGCAACCTTAGGCTGAATGGTGAGTATTTTAAACCCTTTTAATGCAAAGAAATAAACTGCCAATCACATAAGAAAGTTATGCATCTAAGAAGTAAAATAATCCTAATCTAATCAATGATGTAATCAGTGATGTAGAAGTTACTTCTAGAGTGTTTACTTTATTGGTGAAAGGTATTTGTGCACAACAGAACTCACAAAAAGGAACTCAAAAGTCCCTGAACCACTTTTTGTGTCACTTCTAGGGGCCATTATCTTGATCCAGCATCTTGAGAGTGTTTTTATTAGAGGCCTTGTGGAGTTCAAGCATCAGGTGTACTTAATGCATGAAGGACCTGCAGAGGGTGTGTAATGAGACACAGACTTCTTTGTGCCCCATTCACCATTAACACATGGCCAGTGGAGCTGATAAAAATGACACTTACTGAAAAACACAGCCTCTTCAGCTTTCTTTTTATAATCTTAATCTTTTTAATTTTAATTTTAAAATTTTATTTTAAAATTTATTCTAATTTTTTAATCAAATTTTAAAATTTAATTTCAATTACTTATAACAAGAGGAGCCATTAGAATTTAAACTCTGGTAGTAAGTAGTAGTTAGAGGAAAAGAAACCCTATTTCCTAGGCTGATAAGAAATGCTGCAGATGAAACTGCACTTAGCTCTAATCCTGCTGGTTGCTTCCTTAAAAATCCAGTGAGGGCAGTGGATAGTAAGAGCCCCACAGAGTGGCACCAGTCTCTCTGAGAGTTCTGCAAGCCTTAGCAGGGCTGTCAGAAATCCCCAGCACCCATCCATACACTCACTCTGAGTCCACACCTCACTGTTACAAAGGCTGCATCACATATGAGCTGCTGTTTCTTTTCAGAAATTTTCCCAATCTTCCCAAATTTTCTCTACACATATTCCATAAACCTGGATTCATGACATTTTTGTTCATTTCAAGACTGCCCATGTAAGGGAATATCCCTATCCAGAATATGGATATGTTGAACTGAAGCCATTAGCTCTTGATCTGAGAGCAGGAGTTTTTAGGTTTGCAGGTATATGCTTGATTGAGTAATGCTCTAGGAAACACAGGCATGAGTCACGCAGAATATGCCACTTGTAAGAAGGAAAATATGGAAAATTGATGTGTTGCATATTTTTAATAGTCAGTGAAGGATTAATTTGGATGAATCTTGTAACATTTGGTGGGTTATATTTTTTTTCTTTTCTTTTTTTTCCATTTTATCTGCTGCCTTCAAAAACAGCCTTATTTTTCACCACAAGTCTTGATTTCTTCAGGAGTGTATTTTGGTGCTCCATGAACATTGGTGTTTGCTGTATTTCAGTTGTTTTTCCTAATGTTCCAAAAACATTCTGAGTTTGAGAGCAGCTGTTGCAAACTGCAGCTATTCAAAGATTAGGTGTTTTCAGAAAATAATTTGGTATTTGTTGGAGGCCACGTGCTTTTGAAGGTCTGTCTCTTCTCTTTCCCAGCCCATTGCTTCATGTAATTCTGCCGTCTTCTTACACGCAGCATGAATTCTGGACTTTAACTATGCTTGGGATGAAATTTTAACTTTATTAATATCATGTACATGATGTGATGGCTTCAAGATGCTGTTATAACAACCAAAATCCTACTGAGTGTGGCACAGTTTAGACATGGGGAAGCAGATCTAAACAAAGAGCACATAAGGGATTTTTGATATTAAGTATTAGAATTAACACAGCATGTGCCAGACAATGTGAACATTAAGCAGATTCCTTTCTTTAGTAAAGACTGAAAATTGTAAGTTTCCAGAAGCTGTTAGTATTTTGCTGAATGCTAGTGGGTATCTAAATTTCTGTGCATTGAATGGCTTCTGAGAATATGATGGCCCAGTTGAAAGTATCAGAATGTGTAATTCTGCATTGATGCTGTGAACTTCAAATCAGAGTATTCATGGACATATGTTAGACATAAAGAAGAGTGGAGATGCCCACAAATATAATGATAAACCTTACTTATGGATTTAAGCAGTAAAACTACTGGATTTTTTTTTAATTTGAAAAAAAAATCATATCTATCCATTTCTCTCTGGCTTTGGTCTTTCATTCCTTTCAGAGCCAGAATAAGGGAGACAACCTGTACTACAAATCCGCATTCAGAAATCAGGGGTACAACTTTTACTTGGAGAAGTGTCTGAAGGAAGTTCACTCTCCAGGTCCTATATATAGATAGATATTGATAATTGATTTTCAGCAGCTGGTTCTACTGAAGCATGCTGCTACTTTCCACTGCTTTACAGAGCACAACAGGAACAGACTGAGCCTGCTCTTGAAGGGGTAGGAGTTATCCCCAGCATTTGCACCCTTTCAGCTGCTCCCTGCTCCTTGAATCCATGCTGTAGCAGATGCAGGTTCTCTGCACTGGTTTTATCTGGAATCACGTTCGTTTTCTTCCCAGGGTTTGGTGTGGGCTGTGTTTTGGATTTGCGCTGGACACCACGTTGAAAACAGGGGGATGTTTTTGTTATTGCCGAGCAGTGTTTACACTCTGCCAGGGTCTTTCTGCTCCTCTCAGCCAGGAGCTGGGAAACACAGCTGGGATAGCTGATCCCAGCTGAATAAAGAGATGTTCCCAAATAATATCCATGATCAGCATGGGAAGCTGTGGGGAGGAGAAGGAAGGGGTTTACATTCAGAGAGGCAGCGTTTGTCTCACCAAGTCCCTGTTTTTCTGGTGATGGCTGAGCATCTGTCTGTCCATTCAAAGTGGTGAATGAATGCCTTGCCTTGCTTTGCTTGTGCACACAGGTTTTGCTGCACTTAATCAGCTGTTTTTATCTCAGCCCATGATTTTCCTCACTTTCATCCTTCCAGTTCTCTCCCCTCACACCCCTCACTGGCATGGAGGCAGTGACTGGGTTGGGGCTGAGCTGTCATGTGGGGTGAAATCAGATAACCTCTGAACTTGCCCCACAGGCAATGCAAACCTTCCTAAATCTCTTCTGGGTGTCCCTCAGTACCTAAAGGTATGCACTTAATGGCTCCAGGCCACAGTGGAAAAGACTTTCCTCCGGCATTCAAAAGGAGTTGTAGAATTGCTTGAGGGAATGGTGGGCACAAAGATGCATCTGGAGGTCTCTTCGCAGGAGGCCATGGACTAGGATGAGGAGCTTGAGGACCTGGAATTTATGGAAAACATTTAATTTTATTTTGCATTTTTTATGACCTCTTTCTGAAAATAGTCTCGATTCCCTCAGACTGATTTGTGATGCTGTGTCACAGTAGTCTGGGTATCATGAAATACTAAAATGTTTAGCTCCCAGGATGTTCAACCCATTCACATTTTATTGTCTTCATTTTAGAGACGAGGCATTACAGGATCAAAACTGGACAGTATTAAAAATAGATTCTTGGTCAATCCAGGCTGTGAGTCAAAATGTGAGGAAACATTCATCAGTTCACAAAACAAACAAACAAACCCACAAAAACAAAAAAACAAACAAACAAAAAGAGAAAACCCAATATAAATTTAACAGTTCTTTCCCATTGGATCCATTTGTCTCACAGTTTGGTGACAACCTGTAGTGCTGACCTCTGCAGCAAATGAAAGTGACTCTGCATTTATCTTTATATAACACTACTAGTATTCCTAATTTTGGAAAGCCAGCTAGTGGTTGCACAGAAGCTGACAGGGAAGAGTTTATACAAAAATGGTGATCTTCTGATTAAAACCAGAATAACTTCCACACATGGAAACGGAATAAATTAACATTCTGACACCTCATAGCCTGTATCTGACAATGCAAGCTTCACTGTTAATTAAAGAATGTGTGTCCCCCTGAGCTGTACTATGCAATGATTCAAATCTGGGTAAAACACTAGATAGCAATATTGGAGCCAAGTTGTGTAGAAAAATGAACAAAAAACCCCCCTCCAACCCCAAAAAAAACCAACAGCAAACAATCACAAAACGTCAACAACAAAAATATCAGCAAACCAAAACAAACCCTCAAGAGGAATCCCTAGCATACAAATTTCTGATGGTTTTTATTACAGAACTGGATGCTCCCATGCAGCTATCAGTAGATAAGAATATTTTCAAGGATACACCTCACTGCACTTAAAGAAATCAGAAAGGGATGAATGCTATCATTTCCAAGATACAATTTCAGTTTAAAAAAAGAGCATTTTGTGTGCAGCTTTCACAATAGTAATGTGTTTGTTTTTTTCAGTGCTCTTTAGACATGCTCCAGCTATGAGCCTTGACATAAAGACAGAAGTTGCAAAAGAGAAAAAGCCAAACTTGAGGAAGGTTTTTTTTGTGTTCATTCGTAGGATCTGTCATAGCAAACACATATTGGAGACAGGCATACAGGAGGGCATCACTGCTCTTTGTCCCACAACTTCTTTTACTTTAGTAGTACAATTTAGTCTTGGGGATATTTTATGTGCAAATGCAGATAGGAACAATATAGGGCAAGCACAACTGACCCTTTTTGACAGCTAGTGATGGCACAGATGACTGAGATGAGTTTCTGTTTAGGCAGTCAGCAGCCTCTTAAAACAGCAAAGTTAACATTTCTGTGCTCAGCTAGGATGGTTCCTGTTAGAAGCTGAAAGTGGAACATAACATAATCCATTATGGATGGATGTTTGAGAAAAGAGTTGTTCTCAGCATAGATATAGTTTGTACCAAGCAATCTTAGGAGGCTCCTACCTCCGGAGGGATGACTGACTCTGCAGAAGACAGACACTGAACCTGTGGTACCATAACAGAAGTATTAACTGAAAGGCATCACATTAACCTTGTGTTTTTTTGAAGGGCATAAAAGATAAGGTCAAACAGAAAAAAAAAAAAAAATACAAGTGAGAAGAAATCAGAAATGAGCAAAGGTTCAAACAGTAGAATGAAAGACAACTTCAGTTTACAGTGAAATTATCTTTTTCAACGAAAACCAATATGAGACAGTAGTCAGACCTGCCAGTCTTTCAGACTCAGAACTATTTTTTTCCTGGAAAGACATACTCCTTATGGAGGGAAGGTGCAGACCCTCTCCTACAATGGGTTATAGGACCCCAGATGTGCACTTTTTCTGCTGGAGCAGCATCTCAGAGGGTTATATTCTCTCTCTCAAGCCCTTAATACACTGTACCATACAGAGAGTTCACAGATTGCTCTGAGAAAAATAAATGAGGAGCAAAGGGAATTTGTCAAACTTTTCCATACATACATTGCCAAGTTGGCTGCAAATGCAAGCAGGAGAGAAAGCAGAGGTAGAAATACCATTCTCTTTCCTGCCACAAGTTTTACTTTTCGTTTCCCCAGTCCTTATCCAGTGTTAGATGAGGGGCAGAGGAGGAAGTTGTTTTTAGCAGTGGATATTTTTGATCTCAAACAGAGAATGTAGCAGAAATAGCCTAAAGCTGCTAGTTTATTGAACAAAGGGCTGAGACAATGAGACACTTTATGTGCTGTCTAGAGATGGCCATCTCGTTAATGCAGGAGCCAGCAGAAGCTTGGATGCTTTTTTGGAGATCTACAGCCTTTCCTCAAGAAGAAAGGGAGCTGCGGTTGCAGACAGCCATTTGGGAATGCAATGGGTATTTACTCTGAAGCAAGACTGTTATCCAGAACATTTCAAAATTAGCGTTTTTTAAGCAAGCTATGTGAACTGTTCCAA
This sequence comes from Tychaedon coryphoeus, assembly GCA_013398595.1. Taxonomy (NCBI): domain Eukaryota; kingdom Metazoa; phylum Chordata; class Aves; order Passeriformes; family Muscicapidae; genus Tychaedon; species Tychaedon coryphoeus. Next base: position 223,503 of record WBND01000976.1, read on the forward strand.
AAGACAATAACGGAAAGGTTAGACTAATCTCATTTTGGGTGCTTGGTGTTGTGTTGACTGAGAGCACAGATTTAGCCTGTTTATCTAGGCAGGATAGAAACAGGTGTTAGATCACACACACACAGATCTTTCTATAATGAAAAAGTTCTAGTACAGAGGAAGAAAATCCAAAAACTGCATAAGGGATCTTCCTCAAATTGCAGGAACTTATGTATTCCATGCCGAAGCACGGAAGTAAAACTCTTCCCTCTTACCTTTTCGTCTTCATATCAATCTTGTCACAAACCTATCTGCAGCTTAATGGGCAGGGTACTTACAGAGTTAAGGCTGCCAGCAAGGAAAACAAGCCTTGCATAAAAATACTGGTTTATCTCTTAGATAATTTCTAGGTGTACTAAACTAGTCGTGAGCCAGTCACTTCTATATAAGCTAAGAAAAGAATTTATACTTGGTTCTTCTGACTACTCCTGATGCTCTACAGAGAAGGAACATGATTAACATTTTGCATTATCGAGTCCAAATGCTGTTAGTTGACGGTATCTGGCTGCCTTCTTCCTCCTCCTTGTCCTCCAAAGATGTCAAGGGCATGGTAATCAGTTTACTGCTGACAAATATCTTTAATTGATCAAACTAAACCTCAGTGGTGGGGGATGGAGGTGGTGGGACAGAATTTATTTCTTATGCCAAATTTGGAAAACCTTCCATTAGCCACCAAAGAGTGTCAGCTCAATTATTCAAGTACAGTCCACATACAGACAGATCTAGGAACTCCTGAGATTATTATCTGTTCTAGTTAAGCTGGAACCACGAGGCTTGAGCTTCGAGAGAGTTTGAAAATCTTGCATGGTTTATTGCTTGGGAAATTGGTGAAGTTGGGAGAAGGTTTCTCTCATGCTGTTCCAAACTTGTTTAATTTTCACCAAGGAGCTCTGGTGGACTCCTGTGGAGAAAGACTCAAAGAAGAAGCTCAGCAAGGAGGCATATCTATGTGAGCAAGTGCTCACCAGCAGCAAACTGCAGGGACACAGGAGCAGAGGCACTGAGGGAGCTTGGAGTGCTGCTCTGAGAGGTGCAGGAAACAAATGATGAGGCAGCACCGAGGTGTTGCGGCCATGCCCTGTTAAATACAGAGGGAACTAAGCCAAAGGAAGAGCCCAGCTGGTGCCTGAAACCTGAACTTTGCATTATTAACTCGAAAATACACATTGTTTTTCCAAGCTGGTGGCATTTGCTACCCTGTCATATGCTAATGAAGGAAAACCTGCACATGCTTCACAGATGTGACCAAAGTCACTCAGACTCCACCTGATAATGGAATGGCACTAGCTGGAACTTTATCTTTCATTACTCTTTCCTATGATTTGTGCCTCTGACAGCATCAGAGCACACCCAGGTAAAACTGAGCTTAATAAAGGGTGAAGTTAAATTTAGTGAGCAGCGTTTAGTTAGTCATTTGCCTCAGTATATTTAGTGCTAACAGAGTTAAGTGCATTTAACAACAGCAATTCTGAACCTGCATAATCTGTTGCTTCAGTAAACCACGCTACTCATGAATCAGCAACTGTGCAAGTCCTTACTGAATGAACTCAGACTTACAGTGCCAAATTGATCATAATCAGAAATGAAGCCCAGCAGCACCCAGCCACTCTGATCTCTGAGTACCAGCTGGGATGCAATTTGGTTTATTTTCTGCCAAATTTCATCCTCTAATGCAGCAGGAAAAAAAAAGCGTAGTCAGCAGGATTGCCATGGATGAACTGCTGCAAAAATATAACAGTGCATAATTCTGAGAGGGAATAGAATGGGCTCAAAAAATTTGGGAAAATGAGCATAAAGTGGTATAGTAGTTATGAAACTATAGAAGTGTGTAAAAAATTTTAAAAAATATAATGACAAAATAATTATTTTCACAGTATTAGAGTCTAACTTATTTTGTGCGTGAAAGAAAATCAAAGTGTACAATCTTTCCTCAAAATTCAAGATTTAGAATATGCTGCTTTGAAATTAAAAAACAAAGTTTTGAAAACATTATTGACTTTTGAAAGAGAGCACTTAGAAAAGCTCTGCATACGAGTAGATCTCCTCATGACTGAAACCTAAAACCTAAAAACAGGAATAAGGAACTTAAAAAGGTATTGTCTGCAGCTGAAAACTAAGAAAAACAGCTGCAGGAAAAATCAGGCCTCTTACAGAATCTGTTTAAATTCTTGATTTAATAAAGAAAGCCAAAAAGGGAAAAACTGTGCAGACCCCAGTGGCATGGAGACATGTGGCATGGTGATGATAACAATGAGATGGAAGAAGGTTCTGATTTCCCAGTACCCATAATTTCCATTCTTATGGGGCTGAAGCAAGCTTTTGTAAACTCCCTTGTTGACACAATGGCACAGATGCTGTAATTGCTGTAAAGCAGCAGACAACCCAAATATAAAGGCTGGTCACCAAAACAGTGAAAACTGCAGGAACTGCAAACATGTCCTAATGGCTCCCTGATGATAAGAAATAAACCAGTACTGAAATATTGGTTGGGGCCACTAAAACCTGTATTTTAGGGCATGATTTGTTGTATGATACAACATGGACATTCCTGAATGGTCAGTCTGGAGTTTTGTTGGACGAGGTGGAAGAGAAACATCATCTTTCTATCTGGAACAACTGAGGTAAGATATGGGATCTTAATTAATGATTCCACAAAATTTAATCAAACACAAGTCACATTCTAACTTGAATATTTATTATACCTGTTTATTGTCAAGAACACATGCCTAGCAGAAGCACCTTCAATACATTTGCAGAACACTCCTTAACTTTGACAACCTTCTTACCATTCCCTGGGTATTTGCTTGCAGAGTCAATTATTTAACCAAGAAGGAAGTAGCATTTTAGTTCTGCTTTATTCCAGTGAAGAGTTCCAGTACCACTTACACACATGAGGAAGAAGAATATTGGTGTTCTGAAGCTTTTGCATAATCCAATATCAAATGACTCACAGATCCAATTAGCATCAAACTGATTTATTCCAGGCACTCAGTCATGTTTCCAGAAGAGTTAACACAAAATACTCACTCAGACCCCCATCAGTTCTTGGTGTTCCTCTGATGTTACTAGCAAGGTATCAAAGCTGACGACAGATTTCTGGCCCATCTTTGCTTCTGGATCTGCATCCATGCATGCAGTGGCAACTGATTTGGTGGTCTTTGCTTGCTCTCAACACCCTCTCCAGAACTTTCCATCCCTTCAATTTCAGAAACATCTGCTTCCATGGCTGGCAGAAGCTGTGATCTCCTCTGCATCAAAGAGAATAAGGATACAAAAAAGTGAAATATTAATATTTGTAATTGGTCAGAATGACTCACAGCTCCACACAGTTTCTAGGTCCATTACATCTTGTTCTTGGGATAATATTTTAGAAGTGCGTACTTCTTTCCATCAGCTTTCTGTCAATGCCTGGTGTGAAATGAATGTGATCTATTGCATTAGTTTTCCATTAAAACGCAATACAAGAGATCAATTCATGGAGTACCTATATTTGCCCAAGGTAGTACATTTGGGCATGGAAAGACACCCAGACTCAGTGGAAGATGAGAAGCTGAAATCACAAAGCTAAATTTTAAATATTTGTGCATCCTTCTATGTCACTTGGTGCATATTAGCGCAGGCCATTCAGCACAGGGACCATTTTCTGAAATTTGAGTTTCACTGAAGTGCAGTTCCAAGTGGGATGCCTCCATCAACACTCCCATCAACATTCAGTGTCTCAACAGGATTCTTGGGAATATTTGATGAAAAGTCTATGCCGTAAGAGACATCCCTACCTTTTCTGATAACTCTTTGTTCTCATCCTGGTTGTCTGTTGTGCGTCTCAATCTTCTGACTAAAGTTAGAAAGTGGTCTAATGGAAGCAATAACTTTCAAAGAGAGACAGAAAATTTTTTTCCTTTTGATACCCCTGATGCTTATTGGCAGCATTGCAGAGTAAAAAGGGGATTTTATACCCTGATTTCCACTCTTTTCTACTCAGAAGTGAATTAATGTTGAGACTACTCTCTCTGTTGTAAGAAGTTTGAGACAAATTAAATTAGGCCTTATGAATGATTGATTCAGGCAAGTTAACAGAATTGATATTGCCCAGTTGAGATAGATATTGATTCCTGCATGTTTCTCCAGAAACTTATGGATAACAAGGAGAGGAGTGAAAGTCTGTCTCCCATGATATTATTGTTCAAACACACATGGCACCTTAAAAAATTTCATTGAAAGATAAAACTGATGCATCAGATCACTGATATATTCACGCATTTTAAATCAGGAATGCCCACTTCAAAAAAATTTCCCTCTTGCTCAGTAGAGAACAAGGTGAAGTCAGGGAAGGGGTAACCAGAGAAGTGTTTCTAAACTTGTTGCCATTGGAAGTTCACTTTATAAGCTGTTTGTGTTTCTTTATCACAATATCTTCAAAGTCACTGAAGGAGAGTGAAGTGAACCAGTAAAGGCTCTCTCTGTGTTCTCACATGGCCCTCAGCAAAGGAGCACTACCTGCAAAATCTGCCACAGAGCACTTTAAGATGGATCTACAGCTCGTGTAGTTTCCAGAAGGAATTTGTCTCTTGCAGCTGGTAGGAAGAAATTAGCTGACACAAAGCAAAGGGCCCTGCTGTTTGTAGTGTTAAGGCATGATGGGACCATGCCATGCAAGAATTTAGGAAAGAGCGACCCACTTGCTTTCCAGATTATCCACAGATTACTGGGCCCAGGGCTGACTAGACCTTGCCCTTAGTCTGAATGTTATCTATCTTCCAAGTCCTTGTAGGACCTTTGTGATGCAGAGTCACAGACAATCTTATAGAGTAACCAGTTTGACACAATAAACCTGCTAATTTTCAATGTGAACTTCCACAACCACAGGTTCATAGTGTGGCTTAGACTAAATCTGGGAACACTGATGATCACAGACTCACAAATAGTGGAGTTTAGTGATTGCTGTAACAGAATAGGTTTCATAAATTACTATTCATGAGCATACTGGTTACCATGGAGTAAGATTTACCTGATAGCCAACCTTATGAGGAGATTTGAGTACAGCATGTCAGCTGTCGCAGGACAGTAGAGTAACACACCTCCTCTCTGAAATTACACTTATATTATTTCCTTTGAGGATGAGGGAGAAGTAAAGCTGATGTAATTGTATGATCAGGGTTTGAGTGACTTCAGTCATATGTGTAAAGCATGTAGGGGTTTTACTTCATTAGGTTATGCAGAGCATGAAAAGCAGTATGTATTTATGAGTCAATGAAGCAAAGTTCAGCTTTTGTTCATGGTTGGGCCCTTCCTTGGCTTAGCTCCCATTTGCTGCATTGTTTTAAGCAGAGCATGACCACAACCCCTTTGTGCCACTCCATCCTTCGTTCCTGCCTCTCCCAGGGCGGCACACCAAGCTCCCTCAGTGTCCCTGCTCCTGGGGCTGCAGACTTCTTGTTTCTGGTGAATTACTGCCCAAACAGACACTTCTCCTTGCTGAGCTTTGTCTTTCAGTGTTTCTCCACAAACTGAAGTGGCACATACACTTTTTCTGCCCCAAATCGCAGCGCTTAACAACAACTACCCTTGAGATGGAGGATTTGACAGACCTGATTAGAGGCATCCTTCTGCCAGCTGAAGATCACAGCTTCTTTACAGTATGTAGGGCACAATTGTGTTGGTCAAAATGGGATTTTTATTATTGACATATTCAAATAAGGGAAAGGCTGAAGAAGAAGAAAGTGACAAGAACAATTGCCACTTCCATCTGTCCCAGTTATGCTGAAATACTGCGATTGTGGCTGTTACTGAGTATGTCTCTTGCTATCTTAAATTTTACTGTTATTTACTGACTCTGGTACACTCACTATTTTCTAGTCATTCCTGAGATTAATTCCTCTAAGACACTCTCATCCTGAAACCAAAAGTTATAGTTTTAACTAAATATTTTGTAGCTGCTTTCTCATACTTGGACCCCTGTGTTTTATTTTCCCAACCAGATCAGTTAGGAACTAAGAGGCTCTAAAATCTTCAGTTTGCACACACAAATGTCTTTATGGCTCAGATATTACAGGTAATGATGGGTCTTATATACCTTTACGACATAGCAGTCATAAAACTAGAAGTCATCACAGTATTCGAGATGAGCTTTTAATTGTCCTCATAACTCACTGAAAATTCCTCACTAGCTAGCCAGCATGTTGTTCAGGTCAAACATAAAATCTGTGTTTGCTAGCTGGAAGAACAGGGATAGCTTAGGACTAATGCTGTTGTGTTTTATTTTGTTTCTCCTAGCTAGATTTAAAATAAAAGAATACAGAAAGATTTTAATTACAGGTTTATGTACTTTTCTGTACAGCTAACATCCCAGTGGATAATGCTGAAGTCCTGTCTTAGATCTCAGTAATCTCTTTGCCTCTCTGTAAGAGAGTAACCCAAAGTAACCCTTTGCATATTTCCTCTAGAGCACAGTAGGGAGACCACACCATATTCTTGGCAGGTCAGGACAAACTTATGTCTTCAACCTGAGACTACTGCTTTT
>WBND01000976.1:230075-244506 GCA_013398595.1 Tychaedon coryphoeus
TTTTTTTTTTTTTTTTTTTTTTTTTTTTTTTTTTTTTTTTTTTGGGGGGGGGGTGTGTGTGTTTTTAAAATTCTAGCACTTACACCTCTCACTGTTTTTTTTTTTTTTTTTTTTTTTTTTTTTTTTTTTTTTTTTTTTTTTTTTTTTTTTTTTTTTTTTTTTTTTTTTTTTTTTTTTTTTTTTGGGGGGGGGGTGTGTGTGTTTTTAAAATTCTAGCACTTACACCCCTCACGGTGTTGATCATCCTGGTTTAAACAGTCTCCTTACAAGATAAATAATTTTTAAGAAGATTTCAGTTCCTATACCTCCCTAGAATCCTTAGGTATCCATACAAATGTACACGAATCTAACCTTAACATAGCTAGGATAGTTTCTAATTAACTAGGACCAATTTTTCTACCTTTTCACTCATTTATCTTAATGGCTTCTTAAAGAATGATTTTCTGAATAGTGAGAGAACTTAGTCTTTCTGAGAGGCCATTAAAGACAAACTTCAGAAAAAGACAGATGTTTGCAAAGCCTAAACATTTCTTCTGCCGGACTGCAGAGGTCCTACATTGTTTTGCCTTTTAAACTTTCCCGTACTATGGCTTAGCTTTTACAGCTCCTCATTTAGTGTGAAACTGAAGGACATTTCCAGGGTAACTGATTCTAACATTATGCATCTCCCAGAGGCATTCGTGTGGATACTGTTAACAGATGGTGATTTGAGGTTGAAGCACCTGAGTAACGCTGCTGATCTTGGGAAAATAAGAGGAGGAGGGAGGGTGGAATGGTTTCTGGTCATCCCCATCCCAGGTGTCCTCCTGTCACCTGCATCAACTGTACTTGTGGCCTTGGCTAATAGGAGTCACCTTGTGTTTAGCCTCTAAGTGTCTTTATCATGAGAAGATTCATTTGTCAGGAAGAGGGAGATTGGAAGTGGTCCCTGTAACATGGGAGGTCAGTTTAGAAGCTGCCACTTTCTCAAAAGCACACAAAAACTACAGGGAACACTCGGTAACCAAGAAGGCAAGTGCCTTACTTCCAGAAAATTATTGCATTAAAACTTTAGCCAGCTCAGACTGAACATTTTTTGTTAATTTAAAATATTTTTTTTTCTTGTAGCACTTATATTTTTGTTGCAAACAGGCCTATCTGAAAACCAACAAACAGAAAGATTATCATGTTAGGGTGCACAAACATACCTGAAATAGGTCAGTGGGAGAGATCTTTGATCCTTTGACCACAATTATGTACATTTACCACTAGGAAAACTTAGTATTTTTACCAACACTTTATTTCCTTTTCTATCCTTTTAGTCTTTTCCTGTACCCTTATTTGACTTTCCTTCACATAACCTACCCTGTGTAAAGTAGATCTGCTCATCTTATACATCAGACTATTGGACTCTTCACAGGGAATTACAAGACAGGCAGCACACACAAAAACCTCAGAAAGCACCAGATGGTTTGCAAAAATGCACTGTATTTTACCACGGTTCTTCATTCCTTCTGAAACAAGGGGATTCATTTGTGAGCAGCTGCACCTGTTTCAGAAGCTCCTTCCCTTTCTGGTACATTCTTTCCTTTTCCTGTGTCATAGAGTAATTAGGTGGGAAGGCAGCTCTGCAGATCGTCTGTTCAACCCCACAAACCAGACAGAGGAGGGAGGAGCAGATTTCTCAGAGTCATGTCTGGCTGGGTTTTGAACATCCCAAGGATGGAAACTCTACAAACCCTTTTCCAGTGTTTGTTCATACTCTCTGTAATAAAAATGTAGTTTTCTTTTTTTCCCCTTAAAATTTAAAAGTGGAATTTTCTGTGTTTCAGTTAGAATCTATGATAAAGTAACATTAATGAAAGCAGAAATGAATATATTCTAAGTGCAAGAATTAGAATATTTGTTAAATTAATAAAAAAAAAGCCACAAAACCTTTATTCACGTAAGATTGGTTGGCTTGCAGTTACTTATGCATAATGCTAGTTACGAGACAGGCATTCCTCGCTTACCAGGTAGAAGCATCTGGCTGAAAGAGCAAATACTTAGATGGAATCTTAGGAATTTGAATTAAAACTATGGCTTGTTCAGGGGGTAAGCACAAGCTTTAAGATAGGAAAATATTTCTCTTGTCAAGTCTTAATTTTTTATATTGAACTTCTGGGATTCCCATGTTTTTTGGTTGTCCCATTTTTCTCCAGCATTAGGAGTAGTCTTTCTAAATTTTTTTTTTAAATCTGATTTTATAGTCATGGCTTTATTTCCTTTTCCATTTTCCTTCTTTTACCTTTCTTCTCTTGTATGATTCTCTGCTGAAGTTTGAACAGAATATATTTGAAAGGCAGCTTTCATCAGATAATAAAATGGAAGAGTTTGACCTGTTTTGATGGAAACATATGTTTTGTTTTCCCTCTCCACAGGATTAGGGAAGGAGTACCATGCTACTCTCCTTTGTCTACACTATGAGAACTGCATGGGCTCGAGTTCTGCACTATCTTCATGGGAAGCTGGAAACAGCTAACAGGATAGGGGATTGTTTTCTGCAGCTGGTGTGCCTGCAGATAATCAGTCCTTGACTTCCTCAGTCTCCCCTGTATTTTGGAAAAAAAAAAAAAAAGAGGATATGAACTGCTTTGAGAACAAATATTTGCTCCCTGAAAAGCAAGGTCACAGGTGAGCAGCCTCTGTGAAGGTTCTGCAGTGTCCCTCAAGGGGTGTCTCCTGTGGTCTCCCCTGCTCCCCTTGTCAGAGGAGTCAGTCAGGTTCTCACTGCTCAGTACCCAGTGTATACACTTCCACATTGCAGCATTTTTGAGATCTCTGTCTTTCTTTTTGGATGGGTTACAGGAGAGGTTGCAGAAAGTCAGCTTCATTTTCAGAGCAGAATTTTTCCTAGGACTAGGAACTACATTTGTGTGCAGTTCATCTGCTTGAAAAGGATGTAGATCCTTGTTCTCATAACTATGTTCTGTGTAGCCACCACTCTTTTCTGCATAAGCTTTTTTTTTTTTTTCTGATTCCTCCTGTGCTGAGCTCACACAGGCACTGGGTGGGGTGCCAATCTCTCACAGGGGTCTGCAGAATGTCAAGTGAACAGGCTTTCCTGACACCACCAAGGTACCAATATTCATTCTTAACATCTCTTTTTGTGCCCCTTTTCATCCAAGGGCACCTTGGTTTTCTTCTAACTGGGTATTCTTTTCTTACATGAATTTAATGATGAGACTTGTGTAAAAGGTGCTTTCCTTCTTAAATTTCAGTAGGGAATACTTTGCACCTCCTTTACTCCATGTCCTGCATATTTCTAATTAAAATCACATGTTTGAAAACTCTTTTAAAAAGAAAATTGGAAATGTGGCTGTATTTCCAGTTTGAGTATTTGGATGTCTTGTGTTTTGACAATCTACCAAGACACTATAGGTTCCATAGCTAGAACTATGATAATCCTGTTTTTTGTTGAATCCTAGAAAACAGTGACTGCTACCTATCAACACATCATCTCACATTGATCTAAGCTGTCTGCCTTTTCTGAGGCATGAACAAAAATAACTGTACTTTAAAATCTGTTAGTTTGACATGTTCCTGAATTATTTTAGAATACAGGTTTGGTAACTTTCCTGTATAACTCCTAATTATTATTGCATTTTGAAATGACTTCTATCTTTTAACATTCTGAGCCTCTTTTGATACCTTTAGCCTAAAAACTGAAAACTGTTTTATACTGTGCAAATTGTCCTTCCTTGGGTAAATGTTGTGTAAGTTTAATCCTATTATGATAAAGACTTATTTTAAGGGTAAATATCTTCAAGTAAGCTTGAATATGACCAAGTAATTAAGTAAAAAAATTACTTAAATAATTCTGAATGTCTGTGCTACATAATAGCTGGCAGATTGTGGTACGTTTCTGGATTTGCCTCAGAGCTGCCTCAAGTTGGTGAGGAATTGATGAATAACAACATGAGCTGGGCCCTGTGCTTATCTTGCACCTGGCTCAGGCAAGGCCTGAAGACTGAAATATATCTGGAGTCAAGTGAATCCTCTCAGCTGATGTTTCCGTGGGGCGCAGGACAACATCTGCATCCCTGCACCAGCCACTGGCCTCACTCCCCCTTCACTGTGAGAAACCAGCCTTGTTATAAATCTAAAGGAGATAACAAAAAAACTCTCTGTTGAAGGTCAGAGAGCCTCTACTGCTGCCTTGGAGGGTGGAGGAGGACCCAAGTGTTTTTCCTGTCTTTTGTATCAACTATAAATTCTGATCAAAACCAACTGAGGCTCTCATTTTCATATCAGAAAAAAAAAGAAAACCTGCCTTACACGTATGACCACGGTCACCAACATGCCACCCTATGACAGGCAACCGTCCACCCCCTTGGGAAGGGCAAAAACCAGAGTATAAAAGAAGAGGGGTGTTGGTGGCAAAAGGGGCAGAAGGGCAACATCTCTGCTCCCTTGGGATCAGACCACGAGTCCTGTCTCTTCTCTTTTCCTGAAGGGCCACCTTTGGGTAAGTTCTGCGCTTCCAGCTGCATCGGAGCAGACGCGGGAATGTTTATGTAACTGTGTCTATAGATAGATTATAATTATACTTATACATATGTATTATAGATAGATTATAAGTATATATATATGTATACACACAGAAATATATATATGCATGTATAAAATATGATGTATATATTATATTATCTATATGGCTCTAAAAGATCTCCCTTACTGCACCTGCCACTAGTAACTAGTGCACCTCTCAGAGGTAGTTCTGAATCTGTCCTCTGTTTTTTCAAAGAACTGATACACGAACCTTTCGTGAAATTTGGGTGAATTCACATAAAAGTTCATGATTCTGTGTTGTGTGCGTTCTTCATGAACTGAGCCATGGCATCAGAAGTTGGTAAAGTACATTATTTGTGAGTCCATGGTCACAAAAGTTCCTACTGGACGTGATCAGGCTGATAGTGCCAAATTGGCTGGAAAGAGAAACGAAACCCAGCTGCTCCCAGCCCCTCTGATCTCTGAGGACCAGCTGGAATGCAGGGTTTTTGGGTTTTTTCCCTGCCAAAGTTCTATTCTCTTATCACAACACTAGTTTCAAAAAAACAAGAGAAGGAAACATACCTTTTGAGTGATGCAGAGCATAGAAAAAAACATTTGTCTGTATCTTTTAGCCTCTGCTTAAACTTAGTTTGAAACTATGCAAGCCTGAACTGCTTTGCTTCATTTGAGCTTTACTGGTATCATGAAGTGTGTCTGTGTACAGCCAGGAATTCTGTCTCTTGAAAGCTCTGTGACAGAATTCCACATCCATTTTGATGTGAAGTTTTAGTTTTCCTTAAGTTGCATAGAGTAATGAATTTTCAAGGGAGTAGAGTACACAGCCCACACTAAAATTTGATGCGCCTCTGCTTACAGGCAAAATCCCTTTAATAAATACTTGCCTAATATGTAACATTTTTGTCCGGTGACAACTAAATTGCAGTTTCCGTAAAGAAACGAATTAGGGACACACACACCACACACACACACACACACACACACACACATACACACACACACCAGTTAAAAAAAAAAAAAAATAAGAGAAGCTACTGAAAAAAAGAACTTTGCCCAGACATGTGGAGGAAAGTGGACAAAAATGGGAGAAAAAGACCCAAAAATCTTCTTTCTGTAATAGGGGAGAGGTAACATTTTATTCCATGTTTGTAAACTGCAGAATATAGACAGGAGGGATTAAAGTGTTTGTTGCTGGGAGGGCTCACAGACAAGAAACATTGCTCAAAATTTATGTGGAAGATTGGTAATGAGGTGCATGAAATTCTCCCCTGACCCCTAAATATGTGGTGAATATATCTAAAGTGAACAGCTATTATTTATAGGAATCCTTGGAAAGTGAGGGTGTCAGTTAAAAAACAGCTTTGAGGGGTTTTTATGATAGTGGGAAGATGGTTACACTTTGCCTAATTATGTACAATTTTGTGATACCACTCTGTAAATTTCAGATGAGGGAATACCTACAATATACAAAGATTGCAAATACCCACATGTTATATTAAAGAGAGTACTTTTGCATTCTGAGTACTCCTCTTGTCTATTATAGAAGGATAAAATGATGCTGATTAGAGGAATCTGATTTCCATTAAGCTATTTCCCAATACATTGTGAGTTGGCACCATGACATGAGACAAAATGCCAGTTTTTACTGCAATGCTGTTCATAGTTTAATTATGTTCTAATAAATAGTGTAACAGTCACCCTCAGAAGGTCATTTTACCTGCAAGGGAGCTTATTCTGATTGAAGAAAATAGTAATATTAATTTACATTTTTAGACAAGACTGTTGACCCTGCATGCTACACCATGATGAAAAAAGTAGGTCTGAGTTTACTTACTGAAGGGGGGGGAAGAAAGAAGTTAAAATCACAATAAACCAAACCAAACCAAACCAAACTAAACCACCACAAAAAATGCTGGAAAATGGGGTAGGGAGAATCTGTGTTTATGAATCTTCTTTTTCTTCACACAGCATGTAATTCAGAGTGCCCAGCTGTAACTCAAGAGAGACAGAAATGAAGTAACTGTAAATTTCTCCCTCTTGTGGTTTATTCCCCCATATAATTGCTTGTTGCTTGATTCAATGTAAACAAGTTTCTTACCTTATGAAGGATTCCCAATCTTTTCATGCTTCTAGAATATAAGTATACAGCTGCAGAAATGGAACTGTTTTGTGCTGATATTTCCATCAAAAATTATCTGTGGAATTTTCAGGTCACTGGAAATTAAAAAAAAAAAAAATTCATTTCAAACAGGAGCCAAGCTGTATCCAGAAGAAAGAAAGTTCCTGTAGAAGGGCATTTCTGAGACTAAGGAGTCCTCTCTCTTACAGAATCCAGGTGAGACAAAAAGTAAAATGAAAATATGTTTAATGAGGATAAATTAAATCCTACTTTTTTTAATGTTTTTTATATGCAGAATGTTAAAAATGTTAAAAAACAAGTTGGTATATTCAGCAGATACATTGCTATAAGTATGCCACAGGGCAGATAAGAAAATGATGATGTAATGACAACTTCCACAAGTGATATTATAATTTGAATAACAATGAGATTTCTGTACCCTTTTCACTCCAGGTCATTTTGTGCAGTACCTTTAAGATCTCCTGATGAACTTTTTACCTGCTCTGAATACCTCGGGAAACTTGGTGTTCTGAATCATCAAAACTTATGGAAAATATGTGTGAAAAACAAAACAAGCAAACAAACCAAACCAAAACAATAAAACACCAAAAAACAAAGAACCCCCAACAACCAAAAAACAAAAAACCAAAAATCCCCCAAGACCCCACGCCAAAAACCCAAACCTCCCCCCGCCCCCCCCCCAAAAACCCTCAAAAAAACCCCAAAAAACAGGGAAAAAATAGCCAACCAGAAGCCAGAAGAAACAATGAGAAGAATCCATGACATTAAATATGTAAAGTTCATCTACGGTTTTGATGATTGTGAAGTTCTAATATTATGGTGTCCCAAGTCACCAAATTCATTAACTTAATCCTTTTCCCTAGGATTGTAATGGAGAGTCGCTCCAGAGAGAGCAAAGTAATCCATAACTGATGCTTTCCTTGTTTTCCTCCTCCCCCAGGGCATTCAGTAGGACGAGGTCCAGGAAGAAGAAGAAGAATCAAATTACATCAGGTGTGTGCAAATAATCTCCCTGTGTGGTGCATTGCTGACAGGCTGTGCTTTCAGCTTGCTTCAGAAATACACTGTATGTTTAGATGGAATGTGATATATGTAGAATTTGGGCTGTTTGAGCTGTTGTGTTCTCACCCCCTTATTTTCACTTTTGCTAGGTAAACCTCCTTCTTTTTTAAGACAACTTGAAAAATATAATTTATTTAATCTTTTGTTGCTTGGATACTGTTAGTCTTCTTTGACCTAGAGCTGCACTCCTAAATCAAGCTTACACAAGTTGGATGAAACCCTAAAGTAGCTTTACATTAAAAACAACCATAGCATTGCAAAGGTATATTATTTTTTTTCCAAGAATGACATAAATCTGCCTTTGTGATGGAATTTTCTTCTATATTCTTCCTGTGGTACAGTTAACAGTCCTAGCAGCTAGAATACAATACAGATTATTTTTGTCAGAAATAGTTTTCACTTTCTTTATAAATAGCCATTCTAATGACTATTTATTTTCTTTTGTGCTCTTGGAGAACTTCACAGAGACACGGTCCCTTAGGAATACTGTACACATTTAGCCAAGACTAAAATTTGGATAGCAAAGAAAACTTTCTATTTCATAACCAAGTAATCTGGAAATATTTGAGAATCACTTCCGCTGAAATAATATTGAGCAGTTAAACTATATTTGTTATATAAGAGTCTTTAAAAGACAGATTTTAACAGAAAAATGGTAAATGTTGGGAATGCTTTCACATAGAAGCTTAATATATGCTTGTCTATATCAAGACATTTTTAGATATTTTTAACATTGAGTATTAGATTTGCCTAATAGCAGGTTGAAGGTCAATGGCACCAATGCTTCACATTCACCACTAATTGTGTTCTGTTGGACAGCTAGAAAATGAAAATAAATGGAAAAATTTAGAAATTAAAGAACAGGGACTACACATGCATCATCTAACTAAAGAACCTCATAATTTCCTGGGTTACTTATTCAGTTCAGGGTTAAAATCTCAAACGCTTACCAGCTGATTGATGATCTATCCATAGAAATGGAAGTGGCTCTCTCATGGAAAGGAAAAAAATAAGGTTTCCATCAAAACCCTCAGAATTTTTCATGTCTTTCCTCCATCTTTTCCCCATTCAACAAGACTTTGTAAAACAACAGGAGGGGAAAAAGGGAAATTTTTGCTTGGAAAACTGGGAGCTTGACTAATATAGAATGCATGAATGAATGTGGTGAAGTTACTACAGCACCAGGTATAAACCTCTGTCACACATAAATGATGTATTTTACAGAGGACATTGTCTTTAGACTGGGGAAAGCATATAAAACAAACCATAAACTGGGATACAGGGTAGTTTTGCTGAAAATTACTCATGGACTTTCAGTGCAGAGGAATTTGGTGAGCTGGGGTTTTGCCACATTCCTCAGGTCGTTGTGTGGCCAAGTCACCTCTCCCCAATATCTGGGACAACCCTCCCACCATCCCAGCCTCAGCAAGGTCTGGATTTAGGGCATTCCTTAAAGGGGACCTATGCCAGTTCACTGAAAAATTACTGGGTAAATGAGTATGAAATTTGGGTTCCCTGAAGCATTAGCAGCAAGCTACAATCAGGACAACACATCTGGCAGAAATGCCACCTAAGCAACTGTGAAATAATTGCACAAAGATTGAATTGGAAGCCCAGGTATTAATTCCTTCCTTTCAGGGACCATTGCTGACTGGCAGGCCATCAATACATTTGTTGTAAGCAGTTTTAACACTTTTCAGATGTCCTTGTCATGTCAAAAACCTCTGTCTGCAATCTTTCATGGCATGAACTGGAAGAAAAGCCTTTTTTTTTCAATAGGTTCTTCCCTGGATCACTGAATTAGCCATCTAGCTCTAGTTAAAACCTAAGTCTTTAATAAGTGTGACTCTAATCATCACACTAAAACAACTGGTGAGTGGTGAATCAAGATCACAGGAGATCTGTGTAGAGGGACCTGAAGTCAATCACAGCAGGCAGGGCTTTTTACCCCACCTCTCTCACTTTTTTTTTTCTTGTACCTACCTGTGTGCCTCCTTCCTTGAGAACCCCCAGCAAGTACTTAGGGACTCAGATTTAAAGTCTTTTCACCTGTACTATGCAAAATAGTAATGATGAAAAAGGTATTACTTTCATCCCTCAAAAAATTTGACTACAGGAATAATGCAGATCATCTTAACTTCATATTTTAGATACGTTCTTTCCAGTTTCACAAGCAATGAAAGTTTTCTTAAGTAAAATGCTGGCAGAATAATTTTGGGTTTTTCAGTAATGCTAACTATAGATTTTTTTTCCCTCTAATTCAAATCTGTAATTTTTGTTCTGGAGAGACCTTATGTTGTCTTCTCTTTTAAAGACTTACAGAAAAGCTGTCATGCCTTTGGCAGACTATCATTCATGGCATCAGTATTAATCCAGTTTTTAATAGAGCAATTAGAAGGTCAAATATCAGAGATGGTGTAGTTTCTATCAGCTTGAACTGAGTTGAATATAGAAGCCATGAAAATGAGGATCATTTTATTTTCAAATTTATCAGAATGATATACCTGAATAAGTTCCTCCATTTGTGGCTCTCTGCATAAAGCATGCCCATAAATGACATGTTAACTCAAAAATGAGATAGTTTATAGAAGAGAAAGCAAATTTCTCTTGTTTGAATCTCTCATTGTGTCCCGATAAATTCAGACTAATGAATTTGCATTGAAAGCGAGTTAAAGCAAATTAATAACATGGTATTTCTCACCTTCAGGGCGTATTTTAAGGGAAGATTTTAATTTTTCTGTCTGCTTTTTCCTGGCTATTTACAGCTTCTTTGGAGAAAATATGGCAGCTTTTATTGTATCAGTGATAACAGGGACTTCTTGAAGGTGTAATTGCTCTTGTTCTTCCTCATCAGGAGTTGTTTCCCAGCGTAAGGAAGGTACTAGTGTTTTATGTGCCTCCTGCCATGCAGGAATTGCTTTATTAATGGACTTAGGCCACCTTTACTAAGAGAGACTGACATCTGCGATGCTCCTTCCTACCCAGTTCCCCAGCATGAGCCTCTGCTTTAGTGATGGTTTCTGAACAGGCTTGAAAAAAGGAGCCTTTTACGTGCAAGAGTCTGTAAAGTCCTCCCAAGACTACACTAGGCTGCAAAAGGTTTGATCAATTGAGGTCATGTGACATGAAAGTTTCACAGATCTCTGATTAATGTTTTTACTGTGCTTTATTCAAAGCATTGAATCACTGCTGCCCACGTTTGGGAATACACATTATTGTTGTTTCAGGTCCCTGACTGACTATACATGCACCACTGAAATATGATGCAGTTTTGCTGAATAAGGCTGACTGAGTCTCAGCTTTACCAAGCCAAGGGTAAAGGAATTGTTTGCTTAGAAACAGCACTGTGGTAGGATTTAGCTGAGGTATGATTTTGGTTTTTTAAGCTTTACAAATTAATTTGGATTAGGAGAAATTGAGACAGCCTTAAAAATTTACATTTGGTGCCACAACTACTTAGGTAACTTTTATCCATCATGACAAAAAAGGCATGACATATTTTATGCTGTTCTTTAACAATAAACAGTTCTGACATAGCCATTTGTTAAATATATGTACAGCTTCAACAGAATAAAATCTGATAGGCTTGAAACAAAACAGGCAATGAAAATTGGTACCCACTATTTAAAATACATTTTCTTTCCTTATCTGCTGTTTTCTTGGATAAGCATTTGAAATTACAGATTCTGTATTTCTGGTGCTGAACATAAGCACAAGATGAAGATCAGGCTGCCCAAGCAGCTGTGAGTCTCACCAGGGATTCCCCACTTTGCATTCTTAGAATGGAGAGGGTCAGCAACTTGACAGCAGTTAAATTAAATAATTTATTTTTCCTGTTAAAATAAACAGTCACCACTTCCACAACGGGTCGCAAAACTGGACACAAAATGCCTGGGAATAGTTATGAAACACTGACAGCATTTGCCACCTTCCTGCATCTTTTTCTCACCTTAGTGTTGCCTCAGGGGTGAAAGTAGCAGGTCCTTGGGTGAAAAGCTGATAATTTGGGTGTTGGGGGGCTTTTTGTTTAGTTTTGTTTTTATTTTTTGGTTTTTTTTTGTTTTTGTTTATTTGTTTGTTTGTTTTGGGGTTTTTTGGTTTTTTTTTTACTGATTATAGCACTTGAAGGAAGAGCAGAGTACATTGTTGTTATTCCATTTCCCAGAGTTCAGTAATTTTCTGAGACTGCTTTGATGCTCAGGGTCCAAGTGGGAAGGGGAAAGCTCCAGGCCTACAGGAGTCTCCTTTCATCAGTAGAGAGGAGCCTTGTTTTCCATCCTACCAGAGTTAATGATTTAGTTACCCACTTACCTGACTTCCTGATTCTGGTGTCTAAAGGCAGATTGTGTGGAGCCACTTTCTGCACCAGTGTTTTGCTCTGTTCTGACAAATTAGGGATTAGAGTTTCCCTGTGTACTGTTAAATGAGCTGCAGAGTGTGCAGCAGCTGAGTTAGACTTTTGGGTATAACTTTATGACAGCACTAATGGAAACAGCATTTGTGGAAATCAGCTTTTAGAGACCACAGTCCAGAAGGATCTTTATCACTATCATTTGCTATAAAAGATGTCTACATTTTGCTTTTTAAGTGAATTAGTTGGCTGAGAATGTCTTTTGCCATTCAGTTTTCCTCATAACTTTTATCATACTCTGGACATACATTATGATATCATTAGAATGTCTTGTCACCAGCAGCTTATTTGGTTAGTATTTTTAAATACAGGAAGACAAAAGAGGTCAGGAACGAGAGTAAGAGCAAGAAAATTAAAATGGATTAAACAGGTAAAGGTTGAGAATTGGTTTAAATAGGAATACCAACAAAAGCCTTGATAGAAGTCATTTTTCTGGAGAAAGCAGTATGGTCAATAGTGTAAAAAAATATATATTTATGGCTTTAAGACAGCTTTTCAGAGCATGCATCCAAACAGAGATGTGGGTCTGCACGGATGCTGGGAGCAGCAATGAGAGTTCACTCTGCACTGAGATAAACTCAGCTTTGAGTTTTAGTAACAAGCTTATAAAATAGAGCTCCCTGACAGAAGGAGGAGTAAAGTAGCTGTTGTTTTGCAAAGTGTAATTGTTCATCTTCATTGCTGCTGGAGCACTGCATCAAGGGGGTGATTTACAGGCTAGGACCAGCCTGGACTTATTTTCTCAGTCATGCAGATGACTTCTTTGTCAATTGGTCTCTGAGTACATTGTCAGCTTCTACTTTCCCAACTTCTAATTAGCTAGAGATCATTAACAAGGAGGGCAAGACCATGAGACAAGATGCCTCTCATGCTCCAGGATAAAAGCTAATTATCTGATTTCAAGAGAAAAAAAAATCATGATGCAGTTTTAGGTAATTGCTCACTCTATACAACTCTGGAGCAAATTTTCCATTATTTAAGACTGTTATTCTGTTCCCTAGTCTAAGTGACCCTGATTTTTTCAATTTTTATGGGTTTGGTTTTTTTTTTCCTGAACTTCTTGACTTCTGAACTTTAAGGTATATTTTTCCTTGCTTTAGTGTGGCGTGTTTGGTTTGTGTCATCCACTGTTTTGCTTCATTGCTTTGAAGCAGTAGAGCTTTGCTGATACATTCTCAGACAAATTAAATCCCCTTTTATAGAACTATTGACTGGTCAGTAATTCCTTAAATTAATTTATGCAGTTGATTCTCTCTACTCACGCAAAGAGGTTAATTGTAATCATGTAAGTGATTTACTTGCTCTTCCTTTCTGCTGCTCATTTATTATTGTCTCTATGGAAAAGCTTGTGGATGTGTGGGTTTGTAATGTGTGTGCACACTTCTGGGGAGAAGTCACAGCAAGGCTTCTGTCTAAGAGTAAGGAAATAAAGTAATGAGAAATATTCTGGAACAACTCAGCATTATGTGAGGTCTCCTTATTAGCTCTTTGTAAAAATAGCTTCCTGAAACTGCCAGAATGGAGGGGAAATTGCATGTGTCCCATAACTAAATAATTTAAAGTGAGGCTTAACTGACCCAGTGTCTTAAATTGCACCTGTAAAGAGCAAAAACACAAACCAGATTTCTCAAGAGGCCCAATTCCTTAAAGGACACATGGAGATGAGATGAAGTTCGAGGATGGGGCTGCCCAGAGAGGCAGGGGAAGATCCCTCACCGGGGATATTCCTGAACCATCAGGACACAATCCTGTGCCCTGGGGTGGCCCTGCTGGGGCAGGGAGGTGGGACCAGCTCACCCACTGTGGTCCCTTCCAGCCTTGCCCACCCTGTGGTTCTGTGATACCTGATGCTGACAAAATCTGATTTGGTTTGGTTTGTGGCAAGCAGCAATGGTTATAATCTGAAAAGGGGAAGATTCTGATTCGGAAAAAGAGAAAAGCAACTACAGTGTAGTGAGTCTGGTAGGGGAGCAGGCACCCAAGTCAGCTGTGAGAGCCCTGTCTCAGGAGGTTTTCAAGACGTCTGGATGTTGTGTGAACCCAAGCTGTCACTCTGAATTTATTTACCTGTGTAAAACGTGGGTGAATTCAATCAGCTGGTGTTTTTTAAGATAGCTAGCAATTTGCAAAAACCATCTTAAAAAAATTTTTTGTGTATTGCCTTCACCCCCAATGATACAATCCCATTTAAAATTTTCCAGCCATGGTGTCTTAATTGTTGCCTGAACCAAGTGTATGCACACCATGTTACACCAAAAGCAAATGATGAAAGAAGAAAGCATAGATGA
>WBND01000976.1:245786-263822 GCA_013398595.1 Tychaedon coryphoeus
TCTGGATATTCCCATTACACATTTTTCTTCCTCTCTCCTGGTCCTCTCCAAACAGCCAGTAGCTGCAGGAGCACTCAATGTGCTGAAATGGCAAAATATTTCCAGCCACAAACTTTATTGGCGTGTTCTGGACTTGGTAGCTGAATCTAAACTAGTGTATGGCTTTCAGTGCAACAAAATCTTGAGTCAAGGGGAAGATGTGATCTGCTGGTCCTTCTTTCTTCTACTTCCTGCAAGCCTTTGTTCCTTAGCAAGTGAGATAAATTTAACATTTGAATGCTTTTAGTACTATGTAATTGGTTTGCAGTTTGTCAGTAACTTTTACAAATTGCACACTGTGACTGTGCAGATTTTCAGCTAGCTAGAAACAAACTTTTACTGCTCTAACTCTTTCCATTTCATCAGATTTGGAAAAAAAAAAAGGTCCTACTGAGTTCTTACATCTTACATTCTTACATCACCAAGCCTCACTGGAGAAGTTCTCAGAAGACAACTGGGCAACTCTCTGGGCTGGTAATGAAAAGTAAGTGGTGATATATTCCAAAATGCCACACTTTTGGTGTCAGCAGGGGTTGCCATGGTCCACAGCACTGATTTTCCTGCTTACAGTGGTGACAGTGCTCTGCTGTGCCCAAGGAGCTGGATCCAGACTTGCTGGGGGTGGATGAGGAAGCCCTACCCAAGTCACTTGCAGGGCCCCAGCCATGTGAGTGTGTCACCTCAAGGCAGGGAAGGTCAGTCAGTCCCCACCGTGAGGAGGAACTGAGCAGAGAGGCTGCTGGCTGCTCAGCAGGGCCACCAAAGAGAGGATGTGGCTGCAGCCCAAGCGCCTGTCGGAGCTCAGCAAAGGGTCAGGGGTCCAGTTACACGTTGCTGCTTCTGAAATCATCCCAACACAATTCTCCAGGGCTGATTTATTATGCCTTGGTATATTATACGCAGAGGAGGTAAGAGGAATGTCCTCAACACATGGACAAGACTCCTTTTCCCTGAAAAATCCTTCTTAAACACTGTTCTTGGTGGTATTTCTTCCTACTCCATATGGATATGCAGATGTGCTGCATATCTGCCATTATCTAATGTATGTAAAAAGAAGAGGGTTTGCAGTTGTTTTCGGTAATAATAAATCCCATCAGTTCTCCTTTTACTCTATTTTTCCTCCAAGAAACTTTGGTCATTCATGTGTTTGGATTATTTCTGAAACTGGAGAAAGTTTTTTTGAAAATACCACTTCATTTTAACTTTCCCTTCACCTGATTTTCCCCCTTTTTTTTCAGCTAAGCTAAACTTCTACTTTATTTCCTCCTGGGCTGTCAAAACACTTTCATGCTGTTGCAGTTTACTATAGGAACATCAATTGTGTCTCTGACAGCACTAGTCCATTGGTTGGACTCAATGATCTCAAATACATCTTCCAACTTCAGTGATTCTATGATTCTATAACAATTCAAACTCCTAAATTTTCATTAGTCTCCTGAAAGGGTCCATGTCCTTTATGGGATGTCATTAAGCATGTTAAGATTCCAAAGTTGCACATGTGGCTTCAGTTTCCTCCAAACACCAGTGGGCTCATCAGATTCCTGCCTGTGGGCTCGAGGAATTCAGGCTTGCTGTGATGGGAGTGTTTAGATGTCTCACAAGTCAGGCCAGTTTTAAGCTTTCCTGAATTAATTCATTAGCAATGCCCTTGTTGCTGGTGGCCAGTTCTCACACCATGTTAATCAGCACTTGTTATACTATACGCTGAACCATTGAATTAAACAATTGCACCCTAAATTAGCTGTGCCTTTTATGGTGCTGTGGAGCTGATGCCAAACAGGGAGGCCCGAGGGCTGGAGTCCCTCCCTGGAGCCCTGAAATCAAGGGGAGTGGGGTTGAGAGAGCCTCAGGGAGAAAAACCAGAACTAAGCTGAATTGGATTTCCTCCTTCTCAGGTTCTCCCTCCTCATGTCTGTATTTATGCTGCTGTCCTCCCTGCCCACAGGGGGAAGCTTTTTCTTCTACTCACTCTTGCATTTATGTGGACGTTTTCTTCACAACACTCATCTTTCTTGTGTAAATTTACCCACGGTTGCCTTTAGGAACGATCACACCAGTCACATCCTTATCTAAAGCTGTGCCTGGCTTCCAGGACTACAGAAACCTTGCATCCTACTGCTACTGCACATTGCTACACCTATATCCAAGTTCAAGGTGAAATGACATTAATTTTATGCGGATTGGTACTTCTGTGACTCGTAGGGGAGCCTCTGCTTTGGCTGGAGCGCTGACACACCTGTGAATATCCAGCCCTTCCTCACAGAGCTGGAGGAGTGCAGAGAGAGCAGAAGGATTTCTTCAGAATCCAGAGGTTCATTCCCAAGTAATTTAAGGAGAGGGAGCAGGTGGGAAGTCAGCTTTTTTTTCTGCCAGGGCCTGCCCAGTGTCTGTTTCAGAAAATTCCATCTGTGCCAAGGAGCTATAGCTGAGCCCAGCCGTGCCCCTCAGCCACAGGTGGGGCTGAATGGAACAGGGAACCTCTGGGTGAGTGAAGGAGCGAGGAACAGCAAGGCCAGGGCAGAAGGGGGAAGAGCACAAAGGGGCAGGTGCTGCCACACAGCCCGAAGCTGGAGCATGTGTGCTGGGTCTGGTGAGAAGGAGCTGCACAGGAGAGGGCTGAGGGTCACCTGTCCCTGCAGGGCTCCAGGTGAGGGCACGGGGGACAGCAGACCCTGGGGGAAAGGTGCTGGGGTGTGTTTTGTCTTGAAATCTGCATTGGTTTTAACCAGTAGTAAATTAAACTTGTCTTCACCAAGTCAAGCTGAACTTGCCTGTAGCAGCAACCGGCAGGCAAAATCCCTGCAGCTCTCTGGGCCCTCCCATCCCTCTTCCCTTCTTCCTGCTGAAGGTGACTTGCAGGGATGGATGGATGGATGTTCTCTCATCCTCTCCAGCCTTAAAGCTGCTGTCAGCTGGTGCTGGAGCTTCTTGTTCTAGAGAATGTGTCCTGTGAGAGGTTCTGTGCTGCTGCCTCTGACTGGGAAGAACTGGAACTGGTGGCCCAAGTGAGTGCCCTCACTCCTGCCTTCCCAGAGATTTGGGGCATGGCAGTGTGTGAATAGCTTGCTTTGCTAGATGGTCCCTTCATTCTCATTAATTGCTTTACTAGCTGGCCTTGGGACCACTCAGATTCAAGAGAGGATCAGAATATAATTCTTATTTTCTCTCAGAAGAGATGAAATAACAGACTGCAAACCCTATAGCTGAATCTGCAGAGAGGGACTAACAGCAGCAATACCTCCCAGAGAATTGCTGTTGTTTTTAACCTGTTTAGAGAGTTGGATTTTATATCAGCCATAAATTAAGGCATTTCCAATAAGTGATGCTTGATACTTCATAAATACTTCATCAATTAAATGCTCCTTCTGATGCCTGCAAGCTCAGATGCTACACTTCATATCATTAAAATCCTCATTTATGACCTTTGCAGCAGATAAGTCATATCCTCTTTCAACTGATGGATTTTATTATTATGTAATTATATGTAAAATTACTGCGGGAAGATTTTTGCTTTACATGGTTCAAAGTTGCCAGAGTTATAGACCAAGAGTTTTCATGAGCTCTGACAAGAAGCAACTTTTGTGTGTCCTTTTTTTTCAGGAATTGAGTGCGCAGTGTGTGCATGGGACACGCTTTTATGTGCAGAGATGCCACGTGGCTGAAAAAAAAATGGAAAGAAATATTATTTAAATATTTTGTGTGTTTGCATCGGAGTGCTTGTGAGAATGGGTCAGGTTTGCTTCAGGATCCTAAAGGCTAGTGAGTTTTGTTTCCAACGCAGTAAAAGGCTCAGTGGCTATGAGAAAGCAAAATGTTGTGTAGCTCAAGTGTATTCAGAGTGTCAGCAGACCAGGACTTCTTGTGAAGTCATTAAGGATAAAAAGGTGTGAGGGAAATCCTTCTTGCTAAAAGCAAAGGGCCAAAATAGTTTTGAGAATATTGGGAGTTGATATTACTTTAAGCAAAAGAACACTATGCTATAATTTCTGTGGATTGTACAGAGGTTCCTAGTTTTTATTTTACACCTTAAGAGAAGATGTTATGAGATGTTATTTGCATTAACCAATGATCCAATTTGTCATTCAAAGCCGATTGAAGTCAGGGTACCATGAAAATCCTTTACAACAGATTCCTTTCATGAACACTTCATGGACTTGAGTAGTATTAAAGGCACCATCAAGTGTCACAAAAAATATGTAGCAATGAGCTTCTGAATGCAATTTTTATTTGCTCTGTTTTTAATCAGCAAATACAGGTTAAAAACTGTGCTGCCATTAAGCGTTATTTTACTGCAGTGGCCCATGAATTCGTGTGTTATAATCAACTTGCACAAGCTGGAGAAATTAATGTTGTTAGAACATCACACTTGGTTTTCTAGCAAAGACCAACAGCCTGGGGTTTGGGAGCTTCAGTGTCAAAGAGAACAGGGTTGCTCCTTGCTGTGCCAGGTGTGTCACCAGGGTGCTCACACACATAAAAAGTGAGTTTTCTGACACATCACAGCGAGGTGTGAGAGAGGACACTTGCAGGAGTTTCTTCTGAAAATACTCTTCTGAAACCATGGATACACACTGTAAGGGCATAAGAAAACCCTGTTTTCTTTCCCATGTATCTTCTACCTGAGTAGTCCTTGCCCTTACGGTGAGCCTCATTCTTTAATATTTTCAGATCTGATTTCAGAATAGCATGTCTTTTTTTTTCCTGGTTCGTCCCTTTAAAAAATTCTACTCTTTGTGCAGTGACCTGAACAGCTGAGTTTGTGTTTGTGTCCACCAAATGAGGAACAAACTACAGAGACTCTTAGAGCTGATGAGGCACAGCCCCACTGTAGGACTGTCTTACTCAAATTCACATTAGCAGCTGGATATGAGCTGGCATTGTTCCATAGGCTTAATACTTTCATAGATTTTTAGGGACAGAAGGGGCCATTATTGCAATCAGTGTGCCTCTCTTCCCATGTAAAATGAACCTCAGAATTTCAGCAGGTGATTCCTGTGCCAAGCCTGATAACCTTTACTGGAACTGGAGCACAGATTATAGAAAAATATCTGTTTTTTCCAAAGGATCAAGCAATGGGGTATTCTCCATGGCCATTCTACCTAGCTAGTGTTCTAGTGGTTGATACACTTTTCTGATAAAATATGTGTGTGAAAAGCAGTTTCAATTTTCAACATCTGAAGCCACTGTTTTCTATGTGCTTTTGTCAAACAGATAATTATCCAAGGCTTTCTTACATTGACAGCCAGGTCAGGATCTAGTCCCTTCTGGCATTGAACACATTTCATAACAGCTAAGAAGCTGACCTGTCGTGCTTAAGAAATGCCATACATACACAAAGAGGTAAAGCTTACGCCTGTTTAGAAGGCAAATCCCAAACCACACACCATTAACCGTGTAACAGAAACAAGACCCTGACATTCAGATTGCGGGGACTGATTCCAGCAGAGTGGATTTATTTGAGGGCCCCATGGGGTTCACATGTCCCCTGGCAGCCCATGTACCTTGGTGCTGATCCATGGCAGAGGTACTTGTCACTCAGGTAACACAGCTCTTCACAAGCTGGTTCGACTGACAAGCCAAGCTCCAGCTGGTTTCATTTCAAACTGTCTTCACCCCAAAAGGCCAATAATACAAAAATGGCTGCTGAATTGCATGCTCTCTCTCTTTCTGTTTTGTAAATGCCTGCAAAAAACATCTTGAAGGATTTGGATTCAGGACTGGAGCCTGGGGTGTGGAGTTAAAAGTCAGTGCTGAGGGGGACAAGGCTCGTGGCAGAGGGCAGGTTTGTTTCCCAGACTAGATTTGTAAGCAGCAAATTTACTTGCTGGAGGAAAAGGGAGCCTTGGGGACCGGATGGCTTGACAAAAACTAGAGGAGAGTGGATTCATCAGGAAACTTGGGGATTTCCTCAGGCAGCTGACTGGTGGCTTCCAAGGACTCCCGAGGCAGAAGCAGCTCTTTTTATAAAAAATAGAAGGTGACAAATCCCAGAAAGGAAAGGAATGGAGGATGGGAGATATGAAATGGAGAAGAGCTTGGAGTGGAGCAGCACAGACCAGCATCTGGAGATACGTTAGCTTTTATTTTACTGTTTTATTTAAACAAACTGAAAAATGGATGCTGTTCCAGCCACAGACAGAATTGTGGTTGCATTTGTGAAGGCTGCCCTTAGCTGCAACCTAAAGATTCTGGTTAAATTATTCTTTATAATGAGAGCTGCTTAAGTTTTCATTCTCATCTAGGTGGTTTTTAGTTCTATTTTGTTTTGAATTTGTCAAGAATTCAAGGGTCCCCATGGTAAAATTCTGCTCCAGTTGCCTGTGGATAAATCCAGAGTAAAGTGAGTGATTCAATCTGAATTAGTGAGTACTTACAGAAAAACAAAAATGAAGCCATAATTAGTTTTTTGGAAATGTTCCTCTCTCCCTCATGGACTGTGCACTTGTGGAGCTGGCTGAACAGAGCACTATGTGTCACACAGGTTACCCGAGAGAGACCACAGGGCTGTGGCAGGAGACGCTCCCTGCTGGGGCAGCCTGATGGTCTGTGTGACAATAGGATACAGAAACACACTTTTCTGTCTTTTCTCTTTTTTTCTGAGCCACATCTCATCCTAACAGCTATTGACCCAGCACTAGGAGATGAACAAATGTTATGTTCTGGATATTGTGTCATGGAGAGAAATAGTGGTTTGTTACTATCAGTGTTAGAAGCATGAGTCTGCCCTTAAAGTGTTCACTAACATCAAGGCTTTTACATAGGGTCTGTGTTTTTTCTTACAGAGTTTTCTGTTGGTAAATTTATAGCACCTTTTGTTCTACATTTGCCTAAAACTTTACCTTGAAAAAAAACTCAGTGTAAATAGCACAAACTTGTAGTGATGCATTAAAAGGCTGTTAAATACCCAATCTTTTTATAAACTTTTATAAAATTTTGCAAATTTGTTTCTGAAAACAATGTATTCTCTGTAATTTCTCCTATTTATAATTTTTTTCTCATTTAGATGACATTTTATTCACAAAAAAAGGAACAAGTTTCGTCTTTCGCCAGATACATTGTCTTTGCTCTCCTCTGACACTTTCAAATACAGACATTATGTTGATCATTTCACTGCACTTTATCACAACATGTTAATAGGTTTTTTTTCCTTGTTATCTTTGTCAGATTTTGGTTCACTGCTGTTCCATGTCCCAGTAAAAGCAGAATATATATTGTGCAGCCATTGGGCACAAGTGCTACTCCTCAAAATCTTAGTTTTGGTAACCATGGGAGTTACAGGAGGGTGACTCAGTGAAGGCAGTAGAAAGTTTTGCCATAAAACCTTCAGACCTTTTTTTTTAATAAACCTGCTTTTCTCATTTATTTTATTCTCATTAGCACGTGGATTGTTCTTTGTTTCATAATTATCAGGCATCTTGAGGGCAAGGCAAATTTTTCCTCTCATTTTTATTCACTTTATCTAAACCAAGCATTGCTGGGGTACAGAGAACTTAGAACACTAATTTCTAATCGAGTGTTGAGAACCTGCTTTAGTTGCTGGGGTGTTTAAACTGCCTAATTTATTGCTTGAATCAACTCTAAGAATACTTACATTTAAACTTTAACTTGTGATTGTTATCAACAACAAAAGATCTTGCAGCTGTGCCTGCCTATTTCTGATTAATTTGTTCTAGGCATAATCAAAACCTCTGGATTTTTTTCAAGAGTGAACCAAACTAACTTCTGAAATGTGAAATATTTTAGGATATGGAATATTTGCCTAGCCAGACCCAGAGAGTTTCCCTAGGTCTCATGCTAGTGAATCCATTTTTGTACTCTTTCATTTACTCTGGATGGTCAGAAAGTACCTGAGGGTTTTTGTCTGGTTTTTGAGTAAAGAGAAAGCCGGGTGCTACATATCTGCACAAGAAAAATCTTGCATATAAGTAGAATCAGGTTCCTGCATGAAAAAAAGTCTTCATGGATTGATTGCAGCTCTCAATAAGTGAAGCAGAAGACATCTCTTACAGGCAGTGTCTTTAAGTAGATGTCTGCAGTCCTTTTCCTTATGAAAAATCACTGAGCAGCTGAGAAAATTATTACAGTCTTATTATCAGTCCCCTGCTAAATCCTGCAGATGTTTAAATATTCTGGCATTAGGCTTTTTTAGGTTTAATCAACTTTTTTTTACTCCTCTAAGCCATGATATCAAGGAATATGCCAGTGCTCTGCATTTTAAACATTTTAATAATCACTTTACTTCAGTGGTTGGAAAAGCATTTTTTAAATGAAGTTAGGAAATCTGGTAGAGGCATTTTAGATTATTTTTAAAAGCTTAAACCTTGCAGGTGATACTGCTATATTGGCTATTTCAGCAGAATATTCAGCTGAAATATTTACATGCCTTCTTTCAGTATTTACTCATACGTGAACGAAGGATTTGAACTATTGAATTTTCAGTGTTAGATAATCAAGTTGGACTCAATGGTCTTAAAAGACTTTTCCAATCTCATTTGATTCCATGAGTCTGTAATTCTCTGTTTTGGCTTTGAATAAACTAAACACATACGACTCCACACTATGCTTCCAACTTCCCTTTGCTAACAAGATTAGCATCCACTGTAATGTTTCACAGATTATCAAAGGACAGTAATTAATTTTAGCATGGGCAAGCTCAGTGTATTAAACATCACAAAAAAATGCACTGGAAAATAGATGTCCAGTTTTAAAATAATTGGCTCAACAGCAACCTTCACCCCTGCAGGAAAACTTACACTTTTTTCCCCTACAATGATAAATTTTAATGCTTTCCCTGATGAGCTTTTTAAAATATAAATCACTTTTCCCCTCTTTGCGTACATATAGGATAATTTACATTTATACTGTCAAATGAAAATACAATAAAAAGTCAGCAAACTATTTCTGATCAAAAGCAGATCTGCAATGTGCATGAGTCAGATAAATCTACAGAAGAAAAAGAAGATTCTGGTCTTCTTGTATATTCCCTGGCAATGGAGAAAATTACAGTAAAAAAATATTCTGTCCCATTCAAGAGAACCCATTAAGTTGACCTGGATTCACTAAAGATATGCAAGAGAACCCACCCCATAAACTACCCATCAATGCTTCTAATTTCACGTTACCTGAGTATTTGCCATCCATGAAATTGGAAGCTTTATTTTAGAAACAGCAACATGAGGTATTGCTGGAGCAAATTCTAATTGGTGAGTGGAATGTCACATGGTTCCACCCTCGAGGTTAAAGATGTGCCCAGTCCCAGCATGCTCAATCCAGTGAGGGAAAAGGAAAGAAAGGACAGAAAGGAAAAGGTCTACATTAACCAGGCTTTAGACCTTTTCTTGGGAGGACAAATTAGGAAGCTGGATTCCCACTCAGAGTTAGCAGAGACAGTGAAATTCCCCCAGGGCATTTTAGAGATGGACTCAGGTGCTGCTGTTTCCTGATCCTGCACATGGGAGGGTTGATTCAGTCCATGGACAACTGAATGGGAACTTGGGATGTGTAAACTGGGTTATAGGACAGGGCAGTTACAGCACCAAATCCTGCTGCAGAACAGGTTTGAATCTGTGTCTCCTTTGAAAGCACAAAGTGATTCACCCACCTGGCATGCAGATGTGAAAATTCAATAGGTTGTTAAGCATTCAGGCTTTTAAAATTATTTTTACTGCCTTGGAATTTGTGTTTCTCAGATTCTTTTTTACTGAATTTTCTGATTTTTTGAGTCAGGAGGGAGGGAGAGAGAAGTAAGGGAAGAAGAGGAGGGGAGGGAAGGGTAAGGTAGTGGTGAGAGGGGAGGGGAGAGGGAAGACAAGGTTGTGCAAAACAGAGGAAATCACTATACAGTACTTATTGCCTTATAGGCCAGTTCTGCAGTCAGCGGCAAACCTGGCACATATAAAGTTCTCTTCCTTAAAGCACTGAGATAATGTGCATGCGGTGGAGAAATGCTACACCTAAGCATCTTATTTAATGGGTTGCTGTCCTCTTCTTTGATTAGAAAACCAGTGTTTTGAAGAAAAAAGCAGACAGGCTTCAATGCATAAGCAGTTTCTGCACTCCACAAGAATCCAAAGCACAAGCAAGCTGGAAGAACCTTACGGAGTGGAAGTTATAAAATTCAATGATTTTAAGGGTCAATAAACACATAATATCCTTACCCAAGCGTTGTTTGTAATGCCTGGCTCAGAACTGCTGTCAGAGGGGTCAGAATGAAATGCTTTGTTGTGATTCAAAGTGGGTTCAATATGCTGACAACATCTGATCAAAGTGAGCCTGTTCACAGGAAACAGTGAGATTCTCAGGAAATGAAATTTTCTGATACAGCTGGTCCTGTGAAGTTTCTTTAGCCAGTCCTGGCAAGAAGGATGTGATGACAGATTGTACTCCTCTTTTCTGCTGAGCTCCTCTCTGTGTCCCTTGTTCCTGTGAGCATCAAGGTGTCATGCTGACTATGAGTCTGCAAAACACACTTCATTTCAGAAAGGGTCCTATAATATTTATCTGTAGCTTCTACCTGTGGTTTTAAACAGAAGATGAGAGTAAAATAGAATTTAATAATAATTTCATATCTGTACATTCTGTTTTTACTGAAGTTCCTTGTTTTCAAAGATATTTAAGCACTTGGAGGGAAGGACAGATTTTGAGTGCCTAAGATGAGAAGCCTCTTTGAAAACACATCCTTCTGGATCACAGTAGTGTTTCTGAACAAAATGCATATTCAGAGCTGTGAAGCTGCCAGCAGACAGGTGCAGCTCTTTTCTGTGCTGTTCAGAATGTTCACCCTTTTGAAATTGCTTATCTGTCTCCACTGACTGCCCAGAAAGCTGAATTTCCACTGCATGGGCTGCCTGCCAGATTGACTGGTTTTAGAAGCAGCCATTTCATGACCAAATCTATTTGTCTTGAGAAATTCACTCCACTTATTACTGTCACCCTACAATGAGTTGGAAACACTTCTTCACACAGTGCCCCTTGATGCTCATCTGTGTTTCTCTTTTGGCTGTTTGCATTGATGTGTGGAAGAGAATACTGACGTTTTTCTGCTTTCCTAAATTACTTTCACTAAACCCCCTGGGGTTTTTATGAAATCTGACCTCTTCTGCAGAGTTACTAGCACTGTAAAAGATTGAGACTGTGTATTTTAGTAACGAACAGTAGAAATACAGAGGGTAAGAAGCACTTTTTTTGTTGTTGCTCCATCTGTTTGGACTCAAGCATTGAGCAAGGAACAAATGAGAAGAAAATACATATTAATATATCAGTTATAGCTTGAAAGTTTTATTGCCAATAAAAAACCACTTAGATAAATAACCAGTTTAGGGGGTTCTCAATGACTCTGAGCTGGTAATGGAGCGGAAAACTGCATTGCTCCACGACTTGCTTAGCTTCCATTAGGTAACTCTTTAGTCATCTTGTCCAAGTCCAGTACATCAGTGGGTCCAGGATATTCTCCTGATCTGTATTCCTAGTATGCTGTAATGTTAATTTTTTAATGGAGAAATTTAATGGAAGTTTCACATGACTGGCACATATTGATGGCATGTGGGGTATCACACAGCAGTAGTCATATTTGAGTCTCAGCTGCTCAGTTATTGTTGCTGCTGTTAAATCTGAATATCAGAGTTTTGTGACTATGGTTTCACAAGCAAAACCAACTTTTTGGGGGTGTGAACAGGCATTTACTGGTGTGTATTACTTCCTGCTTCTGCCTAATAATAATTAAGTTTAGAGCTCCCAGTTATGAAATGGACAGAAACACTTAAAAGCAGGTGTTTTCTGACTCTATTTCATAGGATGCCTATATTAAGAGGAGCTTATGTAGCATAAGAAATACAACATTTTCTATTGATAGTATATTAAATTACTTCCTCCTTTGTAGTTAGTGAAAGTATATTAGATTCATTTATGAAGGAGGAGATAGAAGGATGGAAAAAGTTAAGGAAGAATTGTTGCCCCTCACTGAAGTAACATAGTTTTTGTGGAGAATTCCTTCTCTCACAGCAGGTTTTGTAAGAAAAACGTACTTCCCGAACCTACAGATTTTATTAAAAAGACATGGAATCTTATTCCCACAGGTTAAATGCCCAGCACACTATATATTGTTCTAAGCCAAGGCTTTGCTTTAAAGTAAATATATATTCACTTGTGTACTCACACGGTGAGGCTGTGTCAGAATGAGCATTGCTTGCCAAAAAACAAAGGGCACAGGCTGAATGCTGAGTGAAATTCAATAGAATTTCTCTGTTGGAGGTGTAAAGAATGGGAACCTTGCTGTAGTTGATAGTTTGACCTTGTGACTAAGGTGAAATTGTGCCATTTTCTCACCATTCTGCTGGTGAGGAACAGCCAGTGGTCTGCCTCCAGGTCAGAAGTGGCTGCAGGCTCAGCTGCAGGGGAGGTGGAAAAGCAGACACAATCCAAGCCCCCAGAGATTTTCCTGTGAAATCATGGAGAGATCAAGGCAGGCTAGTTTCCTGTACAATGAGAGACTTTTGGAAAAAAATGGTTATTTCTAATGGCATATGACATGAGAAAATGTAGGTTTACAGTTTGATTTCTGAAGTGGGACATACTGAAATTGTTATCTAACAGCTTCACTGACTGCACCTTGTCACGGCCAATAGGACCAAGTCCTAAACTGCAGTAAAACAGCCTGCCAACCTCAGAGTCTCTGGACCTCGTTATTTCACGTAAGTGAGAAGTCCTGAGGGAAAGGGGTTGTCACAACATTTTTTCTGAGAGGTAGTCATGCTTGGATGGTAGACTGTACATTTATTTAAAGGCTGGAATAGAAAAGACTTCAGAAGATCCGTGAGTGAATTACATGTGCTGAAAAAAATCCCATAGTAATAAATCTACATGCAGCAAAAAATCATTGCTCTAACTATAATTTGAAAAATGAGCAATCCCAATTCAGACTAGATTTTATTTTAAACTTTTTTTTTAATTATTAATTAATTATTTTTAATCATTATTTCTTTTCAAGCCTTGTTGCTAGGAGTTAGTTGAGGCTTGGTTTGTTTGTTTGTTTGTTTTTTCCCCTCCTTTTGGCTAGAAAACCAAACAATTGAAAGGAAATATGCAAGGGAGAGTACCGTAGAAAGTTTGACATGATCTGTTTTTACACAATCACTTGTAGTCTTAACTCTACCTTGGATACCAAATTATTAGAAGAGGAATGTATCTGAAAGCTGCAACTTTTTTTGCAAAGTTATAACTAGCTCAAGTGTTCTTGGGAGATTTGTGTCTCTTTCCTTTGCTTTTACAGATAATTTTAAGTCAACCGTATGGTATAATTGTATGTAACAATTGGAAGGATCACTTTCCATGAATTCAGACAAGAGAGAAATACAATCATTATTCCATGGTCAAGATCTATTAGGAAAAGAAGATTACTGGGTCTTGGCTCATATGAGATTTATCAGAAAAACAACCTTGCATTAGGCAGATGGAAACCAAGACTTTTCATATTGCTTCCTTTTTTCTTTGGGAGATCCTGTGTTTACTCTAAAATACCTATTTCTATGTGTAGTGTTGCAACAAAATATATGTGTACATATCTACCTGTCTGTCTGTCTGTCTATCTATCTATCTATCTGTCTCAGGGAATTCAGGCTTGCTGTGATGGGAGTGTTTAGATGTCTCACAAGTCAGGCCAGTTTTAAGCTTTCCTGAATTAATTCATTAGCAATGCCCTTGTTGCTGGTGGCCAGTTCTCACACCATGTTAATCAGCACTTGTTATACTATACGCTGAACCATTGAATTAAACAATTGCACCCTAAATTAGCTGTGCCTTTTATGGTGCTGTGGAGCTGATGCCAAACAGGGAGGCCCGAGGGCTGGAGTCCCTCCCTGGAGCCCTGAAATCAAGGGGAGTGGGGTTGAGAGAGCCTCAGGGAGAAAAACCAGAACTAAGCTGAATTGGATTTCCTCCTTCTCAGGTTCTCCCTCCTCATGTCTGTATTTATGCTGCTGTCCTCCCTGCCCACAGGGGGAAGCTTTTTCTTCTACTCACTCTTGCATTTATGTGGACGTTTTCTTCACAACACTCATCTTTCTTGTGTAAATTTACCCACGGTTGCCTTTAGGAACGATCACACCAGTCACATCCTTATCTAAAGCTGTGCCTGGCTTCCAGGACTACAGAAACCTTGCATCCTACTGCTACTGCA
The DNA here is from genome assembly GCA_013398595.1 of Tychaedon coryphoeus. Taxonomy (NCBI): domain Eukaryota; kingdom Metazoa; phylum Chordata; class Aves; order Passeriformes; family Muscicapidae; genus Tychaedon; species Tychaedon coryphoeus. The sequence continues at coordinate 259,999 of WBND01000976.1, forward strand.
CATTGCTACACCTATATCCAAGTTCAAGGTGAAATGACATTAATTTTATGCGGATTGGTACTTCTGTGACTCGTAGGGGAGCCTCTGCTTTGGCTGGAGCGCTGACACACCTGTGAATATCCAGCCCTTCCTCACAGAGCTGGAGGAGTGCAGAGAGAGCAGAAGGATTTCTTCAGAATCCAGAGGTTCATTCCCAAGTAATTTAAGGAGAGGGAGCAGTTGGGAAATTATCTTTTTGCAGCCTGGAGGAATAATAATTACTCTATTTAAACCCTTGGGAGAGTTGTGTGACTGTTTAGCTGGATGACTGTCCTGAGGAAAAGTGGAAAATATTAGTTTATTAAGCCGCATAAAATTGTTGTTGCCATTTTTATGTATACAATTAATCAAATTGGATTATTTAATCATCTACAAGGACATCTTAAAATTGATATTTCAACACTGCCTGTTGAAATATTTTCAAGAATTTGTTCAAGAGTAACTCTGATATATCTCCAAGTTTTTTCTCCCATTTTTACATCTGACAATCAGACTGAAAATTACTTTCATGGCCTAGGGTGGGATTCAAAGTGTAAGCCAATACATGCCAACTGATCTGGTCCTTGGGCAAACAATTTCTACTACATTATACATGACCAAGGGTGTGTTCAATGAAGTGCTTATGACAATAAGTGCAGTGTCAGCTCATGTTTTCTGTAATAAAGGATTAAATATCTGCATGAATGGAGCATAAACTTTCTAGAGCCAAAGATTATTTTATGTATTGCATTTATAGGGATATTTTTGTAAAAGGAAGAGTCACCCAGTGCAACCAAAGTGTAAACCAAAATACGTGCAGTACACTGAGTTCTGCAGTAAGAGATGACCCTTTGTGTCCTCTGCTGTTTCCTAAAGATGGCAACATTTTGAATGGGGGAATCAAGTCGATGAGTTAATTAGTTTGCCATCTATTTCTGCCTTCTGTAACCAAAAATATTCACGACGACTGAAAGGCAAGATGGAAGTTGCACTGTAGAGATTGACAGGTTTTCTTTGTGTGTTTGTGGGCTATAAATATGCTTGCACTACTTCAACTTCTCACCAGGGAATAAAGTTTCATCATTTTGTTCAAGTCAATGAACATTGCACAAAGTGATGACTACATACTATGACATGATGACTTATTTGTGGTTCCCTCAGCATTATTTTTTGTCACTCTGGTATTTTAGGATCATGTTTACTTGAAGTTGAAACTGCCATAAGACATAGAAGGTTCTGCAGTGTCCTCTGCTCCCTCCAGATGATCTCCACGGTACAAGAGAAGGACTCCAGACTGACATTCTGAATTGGCCATTTGTCTGTTATGACTTGATAGTAACCAAGAGATTGGGCATTACTGAGAAGCCCTTCCTGCATTTATTTGACAAATCCAATGAAAAGTGACCATCTGGGGGTCTGTGCGTCAGAGAGGGCATGGCCAGTCTGGGAAAAAACCTGATTTTCAGTCCCTGCAATAACTGGGATAACAGTTTCTGTGGTAGGTCTGCCATTGCCTGACTTTTTGATTAATGTTTCTCATAATTTCTCTGACACATGCTCCCTGTCACCACCACTGTACCTGACAGGATGCTGCTCTGCAGCCCCTGAAATCCAGCCAGACAAAAACTGTGAGTAGTTCCCTACAAGGATGATGTGGCATAAATCAAAAAATAGGAGAAGACGAGTCAAAGTCAGGTTGCTTTTGAGAACATACACCTCCCTTGGTTGTGTGAGGACTGAGCCTTCTCTTGTGATTTGTACAAGTGAAGTTTAAGCCTTGACCGGGAAAAGGAGGAGAGATCAATGTAATTGCCAGCATTTTAATAATGAGCTGTAAGAAACGTTCATTAACTGCTCTGTTTTGTTTTGCAAAAACACACAGCTCCACGATGGCATGCCTCTGGTGCCTGTGCCATCCACTGGCTGTAGTAAGATTCAAATGAAAAATAAGCATTTTCTATTTATCAGAGTCCTGGGCAGGACTGTGTCATGTCTTCCCTCAGCCCTTGGCAAGGGAAGTTGAAGCCAGAGTCCAAGAGGGAGGCAGTGCCCTCTACAGTGTTACACGATGGTTTTCATGCTTCATTCACTGTCTCCATCTGAAATCTATTGTATCATCACCAAATAATATTTTTTTTTCTGGGCTAGAGAGCAGCACTGGGTATTTTAACAGCTTTCACATTCCCTGAGCATTATTTATCAAGCTTGCTGAGGAATTTAGAAACTTAATTAGTACTTACTGGAAATAAGTTGGAAGTTTCCAACTGACTTCTTGGAAAATGAGAAATTCAATTAGTACTTACATTGGGATAGCTGTAGGGTCTATGTATCATGAAACCAGCATTTAAGGACATGAAACCCTGCAGCTTGTCTGAGCCACTGGTCCTTTTCAGAAGAACCAGGGCTGTGCTGTTCATACTCACTGCTCCAGATTTTCTGAGCACCCTGATGCACTGGGAATCTTCCACCTGCTTTGCTCCTCTGCCAGAGGAAACATCTGTGGGTCTGGTAAGTCAAAAGTGACAACAAGCAAAACACAGCGATCTGCCATACAGTATTTACAACCGGAGTCCCAATGCCCAATAAAGATTTTTAATTTGTAAATGAAACTCTACAGGAAACATTGGGTAGGGAAAACATCCCTGTGTTACCAGCACTGTTTTTAGCAGAAATCCTAAACATAGCCCCTATTAGTTACTGTGAAGAAAATTCACTCCATCTCAGCTAAAACCAGCACAGTAATGATTTGAAAGCATATAAAGGCAGTGCATTTCCTTTTGGTTTTGACTGCTAAATTACCTGCAAAGTGCCTTTATAGATGCTGTGCGTTTTTCCCCATATATGAAAGGATGCTGATACTCCCTGTGAGCGTGTGCCCTTGTTCCTCAGGTTACTCAGCCTGTGTGGCTTGTGCATGCATGAATGTAGGTGTTATACAGCTGTGCTTCCTCATGTGTACCCACTGAGAATGCATCCTGAGCCTCACCACCCATTGTACCTGGGGCACAAAGTCATGATAACCAATCCTGTTGTTAGCACTACCTAATCATCACCTTTCCCACTTTCAATTTCCACACACACCACTCTCTTGGCTCTTTTATCAATTGTTCACATTTTCAGGAATTTTGACACTTGGGAAAAGAAAACTTTCAGAGCCTGACCTCTGTCTCTGTAGATTTTGACTCTATGGAATGACTCTGCTGCCTTGACTGCAGTGCTTCATTCTGAAAATCTTACTTTGCATTTTGTAGCGTGCAAATTTTTGATTATGTTTTGTTCCTTAACATGATTTGCTCCCTTGACAAGTCCATTCTACTGTTTCAGAAATGGTCTTGTGTAGTTGCTTGTGGGCTCAATGTGAATTATTGAAGGTACGAGTTGCATCTGAGGTGAGACCTTGCTTATTGTGAACAAATGTATGGGGAAAGGTTTTTTGGCTCAAATCAATTGCTGAGAAGAGAAAACCCTGTTGTGGTGCTGCTGAGTCTTGCAATAGTTTTGGTAATAGCACAGTTTAGCATGTCTCGGCCAGAAAGTGTGTGGGAAGAACAGGTCAGGGCTTTTAAAAACAGCTCCTCAAGTCATTCCAAAAGAAATTGCTCTAGGTTACTGGTTTGTCATAATTTCCTCAGATCATTTGCTTGGTTTTTTTGCTTTCAGTTTGATAACCTTCCCCAAGGTTTCTCTGACCCGATTTCAGTTACCCTAAAAGTGTTGAATTTTACCAGCTGATTTTTTTTACTTTAATACCTTTCATGCTTTCTTGAAACTGCATTAGTAAAACCTACTTAGATTAAAAAACCCCA
>WBND01000976.1:267681-278586 GCA_013398595.1 Tychaedon coryphoeus
AGAGGCTCACCCCGCAGGGGAAGCGGCAGCTCCGGGCTGGGTTATGGCGAATTCCTTTTTCCAACAAGAACAGCTCCGAGCATCCTCCTCTGAAGCCGTAGAACGAGAGCTGGCAGCTGCCCCGGCCCTCCTTTTACCTGGGCACAGCCCATCCTTTATTTTCTCAAGTACCCATAAGCACGAGCAGTCAGCATTTCCCAAGAACTCATGGGTAAGACTCTATAGGTAAAAAGGAGCAAAAGAAAAGAAACCTAACTTGCAACAAGGAAATTTTTAAACAGGCTTTAAACAATGTGTCTGAAGAGCTTTTCTGCACATTCTTAACAACACCCTGTCTCAGTCTCCAGCCAGCCCTTGGTCTGGTGATGAGGTACTGCAGATATGCAATGCAGGAATGGTGCCTGGAGAGGGGTCTGACAGCTTGGACACAGTGAACATCGATAATGGTTAGATGGGGAGCAGAGACCCAGAATTCAACCAGTTCCATTTACACCAGGAATTACCTGCTGGTAGACCAGTATTTCATTGCCATCTCTTTCCCTTTTTCACAATTTCATTTCTGCACTTGTTAGGACTACAAGGAGGGGAAGAAAAGTTTGTTCTCCAATTCTTCAGTGGGATATTTAACGCCTTGCCACTGTCACAGCTGAATAAGAGCATGTATACTGGTTTCAGAATTAAGTGAAAACATTTAATTCCTTCATTTTGCAAGATATTAATCCTCTTCTGGGCCTATTTTAGAGATAGTCTTTAAGATTGTGGGGTTCTGGCTTATGTGAAAACTTGTTTCACTCTGTGCTCAAACCTAAGATGTAAAACTGGCTGGAAATTCTGAACACAAAGCTCTTCCTTTCTGTCTGTTTATTGTTTCCTAAGACACTTTTATGAAGGATGGGTAATTGAGAGGGATCCACCCTTTCTTTTGAAGCTCTCGGTCAGTGGAAGCATCCCACACATACAAAAAACTATTTAGTTTTAATTCTTCTTTTGAGTTTTGCCAAGGACTTGCCTGTTGCCATGGAAACTTCTGAGCATGCAGAGATTGAGCAGCCCCTGTCCAGAAGCCATTTGTCAACTAGTAGCCTTTTTAAAAAATTATTTTTTAATATATGATAAATAATTTAAAGGTAACAAATCACAGCCTGTAGCCAGTGATCCATGTAAGGTTAATTGAGGATGTAGGAGAAAGGAGTTTATTCTTCTTCCTGTGGTAATTCCCCAGTTTTTCTCCTTCTTCCTTCAGGCTATTCTGATTTCATGAATGAAACGTGTAGGTACCATAACGGCTCCCTTTAAATGATATTTCCTAATTTCAGCTTTCATTTAGAAACAAGATATTTTCTGTTTAGCTCTGTATAGTGCTCTCTGGCTACCAAGACATATAATGTCACAGAAAGAGCCAAAGTTTCAGGTAGCTGTGCTCTGCTGATATGTCTCTGTTTCCAAAATGTTAGCTGAGGTGAAAAATCCTGGATGTTTTCCTGAAATTCGGGCTTCATCAATCATAAGCTATGTCTGGGATCTTGCCAGACTGGATTAGAAGCTGCTAAGCACAGAGCAATTGTGAATGCAGCCATGGTGCCTGAACACCTCTTTGATTCACAAGCCAAACAGTCTCTTCCCTGAGGAGCTCCACAGCTTCTTGGATGGTCCAGGCAGCAGGAGGGATGCAGAGGCAGATCATTTTGTCAGGAGTCAGTCCTTACTAGTTTGTCTATGCCTCTGTTTGAAAACAAAACCCCTGTAATGCAGTACTGAAAGTCTCAGTTTTGATTTGGGCTACATTGAAAATTTAAAAAGTGCTGACTTGACTGGTTATCATGTGGCTATTAGTGGCCTTCATGCACTGATTATTTGGTGAATTGTTTGGAAAAGAACTGAGAAGATCTGCAGGTTGTCAATTCAGTATTAATATATTAATTATTAAATTAATAAATAAATACCAAGATATATGAAAAATATACTAATAATATAAAAATATAATTATTTCTTCTGGACAAGATGAATGGGCTAACACAGAGTTCATAGAGCCATAGATGTTCTTGCAAAGAGCAATGAACCAGATTCTTATGAGTCCTACAATCAAGAAAATAAAAACTGTAGAACATCCAATTCCTCTTTTTAAAAGCTGTTAGTAAGCAGTAGTGGTAAAATACAAAAATAAAGAGCATGGAAAACACTAGAAGACAATTTTGAAGCACTCATTACATTTGTCTGCAGAATGGAAGTAAATCCAAGTGTGAAATATATCAAACATAAAGGCTCAACAGGGAGAATGTAAACCCTGTCCTTAAGTTATTGAAGTTTAACCAGCTATATACATAAAATACAAACTGAAATAGCAGAGCAATGGGAAAAAGTCTATTTTGTAATAAACTGAAACAGTATACTATGAAGAAAACAAATATAATTGTACAATTTACACTTATTTAAAATAAAAGTTTTAGTTGAACCTGTTCAGAACACCCAGAATTCAGTGAATAAGTCCATTAAAACTAAAGTCATAAATTCAAGATTTGAAGGAGAGTTAGAGTAAACCAATTTAGAAATGCTTAGTAGATTAAGGAATTCTATAAAGGTAGCTCATTTATGGATGCAACAAAACCTTTTTGTGTCATACTTCTTTTTCCTGATGCAATTACACATTGTCAATTGATTCTATGCAATCATTGTTTTGTATTGTTAAATTCACTGTAGCTCTAGGTTGTGGGTGTGAGGTTTAAGACTTGAGCAAAGAAAGAACACCTGAATACATGGGGGCATGAATTCAGCCAGCAGGGTAATAACCAAAGTTTGCATCTGAAAATGAGTACTTTACAATCCACTGAGCCAAACATGGACATCAGTTTTATTGCACTAAAGAAAAAGCAGAAAATCACATTATTCCTTCATTCTAGATGCTTTGAGTTCTGCGTTATCAGTGAGTGTCATTGTTTTCATGTGGACGAGGAAACTGAACTTTGGAAAATGACGCCTGAAAGAAGTGTGGCAACATATGCACCATCAGTGCCCTAATAAAACCAGCAGATACCACGATCTTCTCAGGTCTAGGTACCTGGAGGAATCAGATTCAGATGTCAAAAAACAGCAGTGATAGGACTTCAGGCTGGAGGAGATAGATTGTGAGATAAATCTATCTAGAACTGACCCATAAGACCAGAAGAATCTGGATGAGGTGTGACTTCCATTTTGCTTTGTGAAAAAAGGAAGACTCTTTAGTGATGAAATCAGCACAAAACTGAAAGTAATTTCTGCGTCAGTTTCCCACTCTGTCTTTGGAAGAGTCCCAAATTTGGGAGTGGGAGCTGCAGTGAACCTTGAGCAGTTCACAGTAGTTGAAGGGAGATGGATTTCTCTTCTTTTATGAAGTCTAACTGTATGTTTGTTGTTTCCTGACACAATGTTCTGCTTCATTTATGTGACCAGCAGGTTCCCAGAGTGGTGACAACTTTTTCTCTCATGTGACTGCTATGTTTTGCAGCATGCTGCTTTTGTCCTGGTCGGGCTGTGCTGCTACCTGAGAGAAGGAAAAACTGTATTCCCTTTGTAGAGAGTTCTGCTTCGCCCTGCCACCAGAAAGGGGCAGAGCCCACACTGAAAACATGCAGATTGTACACATACATTCTGTCTCACGTGGAAGGGAAAATTGAAGAGCTCAGGAGGCCAAAAAGCTACTCCCTGTGAAAACTTCAGGGCAGAGCTGAAGGAGACATAGTGGGCCCAGAGGCAGAAAGATCTCCCCCTTCTTAGTTGTGTATTATCTGTCTGTCCAAATACCCGAAAGAACTGAATCATACACTTTCAAAGAAAATATTTTTAGAGTGTGAAATTTGGCAGAACATACCCCACCCTGCGCTCTGCTCCAGCTGGACCTCAGAGATCAGAGGGGCTGGGTGTGGCTGGGCTCCATTTCTGATTAGAACCAATTTAGTGCTGTAAGTCTGGTCATGTTCAATATGATGTTTCACAAACAGTGTGATTTATTTATTGGTGTGAGAGAATATGGGTCAGAAATTGCCATGGCATTGGTATCAGAAAGGGTAAGTCAGTGGTATCACTGAATGAAGTTTATTCCATAGGCCTCCTTATGGGAGAGGAGATAGGCACAGCCCTTACATGGCCCCAGAATAGAAAGGTGGAGTCTCCTCTGACTTCTTTTCCCTCTTAAGTCACATGTCCATTGTTTACTTTGAGAGTGGTAAAAAGGTAAAGTTCTAACTGATGTCATTTCATGACCTGGTGGAGTTTGAGAGACTTTATTCACACAGGTAATGCATGTGCAGGTTTTATTTTGTTGGCATATGAGGGAGTGTGAAAAGCAATATGTATTTTTGAGTAAATGATGCCAAGTTCTACTTCTGGTGACTGTTTGGACCCTTCCTTGGCTTAGCTCCCATTTGCTGCATTGTTTTAAGCAGAGCATGACCACAACCCCTTTGTGCCACTCCATCCTTCGTTCCTGCCTCTCCCAGGGCGGCACACCAAGCTCCCTCAGTGTCCCTGCTCCTGGGGCTGCAGACTTCTTGTTTCTGGTGAATTACTGCCCAAACAGACACTTCTCCTTGCTGAGCTTTGTCTTTCAGTGTTTCTTTCAGTATTCTCTCAACAGTGTTCCTGTTGTGAATTTCAGCACGATCTCCAGAGTCCTTAGGTTTGGCACAAACCCCTTGCATTACTTGCTGAAGGATTGTTTTCTAGATTTCATTTCTGAGCTCATAAGATTCACTTGCCTATTGCCTTTAGAAACCACTAGGATCTTTTTGTATTACGTATCAATGCCCTCACTGGAACTCAGTGTACCAGGTTGTCTTTAGAAGAATGTCATCTGAAGCACACACAGTCATGCCCAACACAGTACTTGCTCCTTTTTCTGTATGTTGAGTAAGTAAAGCACGGCCTGGGGACAGTAACTTACGTGGGCTGTAAGGGCACGAAAATCATTTCAACATCAGGTCTGCAGTTTGTTTTTTCCTTTGCAAACCAGTTGCATGGTGGATAAGCCATCCCTCTCTTTCCTAATTTTAGGCACCAAGATATGATGATGAAGATCTTGGGACCCCAATAGCCAGGGTGCTGGAGTTCAACACACTGGAGAACAGGTATTTAGCAAAATTCCCCCCAGCCCCAGCTTTTGCCTAAAGACTCTCCAGGTACTTGATTCAAATGTGGTCTGTAAAAATCTTCACCCTTTATCTCTTCATCTCTCCATCAGTCTGACTTCTGCTGTGTTGCCATATTCTGAACCCTCCTTTGAGCAATATGATTTTGCTGTAGTTCTGGGACCTGCATGGGAACTGTCTAGAACTCCTGAGAATTTTTGCTCTTTTTGGTAATTTTTTAAAGGTGAAAATTCCCTTTTATTACCTTTGCTTCTTCTGTGTTTCCTATTTAATTCTGCTATTCTATTTTTTTTCTTTTAGAATGTTTTGGTAAAACTGATATGAAATATGTGAAATCTAGTAATTCTGAATTAGGTGGGTTTGGTTTTGGTGTTGTTTTGTTTTTTTCTTCTTCTCCATTTTTTCCCCTCAAAGGAAAGCTCTGAATTACTGAAGTAAAAAGCTTGTTCTAGACATGGAGGAACTGTGGAATTTTAGAAGCTTTTGAAATTAATGACTGATTATATGCCCTTGAACGCTTCCTTTTCGAGACAGTGCAAGTTATTTGTGACAATCATGAGAAAATTGTGAGAAAAAGCACTGCCATGCTTGTAAAGCATTTTCAGGTGCAGAAATATGTCTTTTGCTATACTGTTATACAAGTTACTTTAAAAGTGAAGTTGAAACTGGTCATCTTGTACCTGATGACACTTTTGCTTCACATTCTGTTGAGGTTTGACAGAATTCCCATAATCTATATAATCCTGTAATCTATATTAAACACAGTTTTATTGCTATGCCTGAAAAGAATTGTGTACAAATAGGCATAACAACAACAAAAATAAATCACACAACAAATTTGTCTAGAATTCATAGGCTGGGAATTTTTGTGCTTCATCCAAATATCCAAGTTTTTTAATGACCTATACCAATACTAGCAGCAGCACATTGTAGGTCAAGATGTGCTGACAAGCAGCTGTGAGAATATAAAGAACTTTGCCTTTATCAGGGACAGAGGGAGTGGGAGAGGAAAGCACTGAGGAAAAAGACAGTAATTTTATAAAGCATGATTGCTGGGGTTCTCCTCACCCCCCCCCCCTTTATTCTTCTGAGTGGGACAATCGTGGTGGCAGATGCCCAGGTATGTTAAACCAGGGCCAAGCTGTAGCAAATAATTATTGCAAATCTTTTGTAACAAAGAAAAGAAGATCAAATCCTTAATGAAATATCATCTAAATGTTCTGAAAACACCCATCGGCTTTGATTGGGAAATTTAGAATTCCTAGGCATTGTTCTTTCCTCATTTATTAAATTTCATCTAATAATTTCCACCTAAATTCTCCCACCAGGCAGTTCTAAGCAATGTCACCCTTTCCCCTGACAGTAGTTATCTCTGTGTTTGATGTCTAAAAATGCCACTTTTGCCCCAGAGTAGTTCTCTGTGTTTTAACATGCATGTGCACCAGCAGAACCCACCATACCTGCACTTTTCTTTTATTATCTGTTCTGCAAGACTCTCAGCTGCTGCCTCTTCCAAGGAGCAGCAGCAACAGTGGGACAGGACTGCTCTGAAATGGTCCTAATTACTCCAAAATGGCTTGGCCAGGTGAGTCAGAGCTGGCAAAGTGCCCTGTCAAAGGAATCAACTTTCTCTAATGGCTGAACAGGCAGTGAGTATGTTAGCTCACTGCCCACTTCTCTGAACCTCCTCATCAGAAACTCTGCATTATTCCAAATTTTTTAAACCCACTTTTAGAACAGAATTTCCCTTTTTTGATTATGAACTCTTATGAGCTATCCAGTAGCAGCCAGCCCATTGGTACAGAGTTGACCAGGCTGACTCATAGCAGAAATTATAGCACATTGATTTTTAATGTCTTTGTTCTCTTTACTCAACTCTTGCTTTAGGGAGTTGCTTTTTCTTCCTCTCAAGCTGCTGGTGCTCAATAGTATCCCTGAAGTTTGTCCTAATGGTGCGCTGGACTACTTCAGATCATCTCTTTAGTGATCCTCTGCTTCCTTCTAGCTTCCCAGTGCACTATGAAGTCTATTAATTTTCAAAGTAAGGAAAGGGATATAGGAAAAGAACACTAATTAGATGTGAGCCACAGGCATAAAAGATGACATTCTTCAAGACAGAGGCACTGCTCCTTTTACAACTAAAATTGTTATATTTCCATAAGAGCATAATATTTTTTAACACAAGCTTGTAAACTCTCATAAGAAAAAAGGTAACACAAAACCAAGAAATCAAAATAAATGTGATGGTGCACAGGTACCATTTAGTAAGAAACAAGGAGAGGCAGAAATGGAAGATAACAAGGGGATATTATCTCTAAGACTGTCTGGCTGAATTTTAACCTTTTGGAAGGCAACCATTAGTGTGCCTCATCAGTGATATTTTGCCACTGAAGGAATATTTTTATTGATTTTTTTTTCTGAAGGAATGACCCTTCTGTAAAGGAGAATCAGATGTGGATGACAAAAGGGCCATGAAACACTGCACATGGAGCGGATGTTGCATTCAGTGTGCTCAGATTTGAGGTGTTGGTGGGGAAAATCTGTTGTCCTCAGAGTGATTCATAAAAAATTTAGCAGCAAAGACACGTCATAAGTGAAGATCTAGAAGGAATTACATACTAAAAGGAGAGATATTAATTTGTTAGGTGAGAGGTAATTAACCAAACACAGAAATTGACGCCTGGGTTAAAAAAACTTGACTCCCTGAAGGAAGTGAAACTATTTTAGCAGAGAGGAAAAGACAGATGATTTCATGAACAGGAAAGAATGGCCAAAGTTTGTAAAGAAAGATGTAGTCTGTCTCAGCCCTACAGGTCTTCAGAAGGCCAGGTTGTTGGTACAAACCAGAATGTGCTGTAAGAAACTTTTACTTATTAAAATGAGTAAGCACAAATTCGCTAGCAAAGTGTTAGGAAAAGTGATGAGTCAGTCGGCCAGAGGGGGAGCAATTCCACTTCTGATTGAATATAGCCATAAGTAATTTAGAAGTGCTTCTTCCTTCATTCTTCACTTAAGTCTCTGTAGCTGTTTCTGTACTCAATGCAATGAATGATTTTACTTGCATTTTACTTCGATGTGGCTTGAGTTAAGAAGTTTCATTGTAAACTGGCTAGCACAAGATTCTCCGCACAGCAGCACAGTGGATTTAACCAGGATGGTGGGACTCTACCTGCCTCCCTCCACACTGCACAGAGATCCCAGGTTACCAAGATACGTCCCAACAGGAGTGATTTAACAGCTACAGCAGCAGCCTGAATGCTATGAGAGTAAATAACATCTTCTAATGAGTGAGGGTGTCCAGGAAAGCTTACGGGTACTTAGAAAATCATTAGCATTAATTTCATTAATTTCTGCAAAGATTTTTCCACAGTGACATCAAAATCTTATATAACAAGACCCAGAGAAGGGGGATTTTATGTTGCCTATTTGGTCTTTGGCTCTTTTTTCTCACAGGAACTCAGACACTGCAGAGTGCAGTCCCACCTTGAGGGGACAGAGAGTTGGTGTTGCACAAAGGAGAGACTGGTAGAATTGACACAGGTCTCTGATAAGGTCAGGGGGCTGATGTGCTTCCAGGGCCTAGGTTTCCTTTGGAGCTTCATTTTTTTTCCTGTGTTGAAATACTTAAAGAGATAGGATAAATGGTGCTTACGCTTATAAATTTTCTAGTAATAAACAGAGTTTATAGTCTGTGATCTACAGTCAATTGATGACTGCTGTTACATTAGAATATAAAAATTCCATCCACAGTTGCTCAATAGGTGTCTGCCTTGCAAACATTCTCAGTGGAGGGGAGAGCCTCAAGCATTAACATATGGGCTCTCAAGCAGTTGTGAGGGCAAATTTAAGGGCAGATGCCATGCTAGTGGAGAGAAATCTGATGGAAAATGCAAGTGTAAATACATCTTTGAAACCTAATTATGATTCAGCAAATATTCATACGATTCATACTGGTTACAGTAGCATAAAAGTCTTTAGATTTAATCAGCAGACCTTAATTCAAAGCCTACTCCTTCTATAACTTGGAAGGCATTACCAGCAGAGCAAGGACATTATTTTTTTTTTGATTACAGAACTCCAGTCAAAAGGACATCAAAATGTTTGTAAGAGATGAGTATAAATTACATTGAAACACAAATGAATGAAGTATTATGAAGTGGTAATGTAGTAAATGTGTGGCAATGTAGTAAAGTAGTGATGAAGAGTTGAAAGAAATTGCATTTTTTAACATGTCTGATGGATGCTTACACTGCTATCTTAGAGGACAGCAGTACCAGAAAATGCTGAGTGATCAAGAAGGCTTGTGGTGTATGAGACAGTGAGCTGGACTTTGTGACACATGTTCCATGTCCACTTCTCCCCCCTACCTATGGAAACTGAGAGCATCTCACCTCTGCATTGTCACTAAATCATTAATTTGACTATGCATATTAGCCTCAGAATAACCAGCTTTCAATTCCTCTGCAAAAGGAGATTCGAAGTGGAATCCTTGCTGCTCTTTCTTTGTCACAAACACACAGTGTGTGTCAGGTCAGTAATCTGCAGCACAAGTCATCTAAACAGGTTAAAACATTCTCATTTTTTGTTCAGGTTGTGTAAGATTTTGGGTTTGCTTCTTCCAGAAAGAAATTATCCATGTCATGTTGGACATGACTATAATGAAAATATTACAGTTGGATGATGTATGTTTCCCCTGCAGATATGTTTTAGGTTCACCACAGCTGGTTTGATTTTCTTAAGACTTCCACCAAAAGAGTTCTCAACTCTCATACTACTGGTGTCTGCTTAGAGTCCAAAATTTACCTTAACCAGAATGTTGTTTCCTTGTGTCAAAATGAAGGCTTTGGTTTAGATCCCCTGTCTCAGTGATCCAATGCATCCTTTATTTCAGCCTCATATTCCTCTTGCATCACTGAGTTTTTAAAACACAGGTATGAATATAAGCATCACAGACTAACATAACAGAACAAAATTCTATTGCAGTAAAAGAATCTCTTTAAATCACTGTTTTATTCAGTGAAAGGAATCTGTGACATGGTACCATCAAATGATACTTAAAGCGGAACACTTCAAAGGAGTCTTCAGTGCACTAATACTGTTTCAGTGCTAGTATGCAGTGGAAACAGAAAGGAAAAATATTTCATCCTTTTAGGAAAAACCCAAACAAACCTCCCCCCAAAACTCAGCAAAATATTTTCCCTTCTTGATACCTTTATGGTTAACAAAAGATGTAGATTTCTTGATGAAAAAGAACTGTTTCACCTTCATTTATGATCATTGTTCCTCCTAGATCTGATTTATTTGCATCATAGATATAAAAATGTTTTAAATTCAGATGTTTATGATTCATGATTTAGACTTTGATTTTCAGGGTTTTATATTTTCAGGTTTTTGAACACCTGAGAAATACAACTTTGTAATCCTTTAACACTGTGGAAAGCACTGAATTTTTGCATAAAGACTGACTTATTTTACATTCAAACAGCCAACATACTAATGAGAGAAAAAGTTAGCCTGAACCTGTCCTGAATTTTGTACACAGAATAAATGTTAGAGCTGTTGCTATAAACCTACTTATTGTTCTCAATAGTTATGTTTTCATTTTAAAAGGGACGTATACATTTCAAACGTATTCAAATGCTATGTTGCAGGTTTATACTGCTATTAAATAATCCCCTGAATACAGTACAAACAAAATATTAGGCTTCATCAAACGATTCTCTTTCACCAAAGAAAGGACTGGCAGTCTTTATAAAGACTGACTTATTTTACATTCAAACAGCCA
>WBND01000976.1:288035-304170 GCA_013398595.1 Tychaedon coryphoeus
AACGAACAAACAAACAAACAAACAAACAAAAAAACCAAACAAAAAAGAAAATTTAAAAAAAATAAAAAATCCCCAAAAAACAACACAAAAGCCAAACTAGAACAACTTAGAAAACTGCGTGAAAAGCCACCTTCTCTCGCTACAAGCCTTGCATGAGGCACTGCCAGCGCTGCCACCCGGATGCCTTCTCCTTCTCCTGGTTCTGTGCAAACCTTCCCCCTCCTGAGTGTCCTGCAATTTCTGTGTTGTTTGCCGTAGCTTGAAATCTCAATCCATCTGTCAGAGTGTATTTCTTATAGTTTCTTGAAGAGATTGTACTAGTCCCATCTCAAGTCTTTATTCCAGTGTGTATCTCAGTTAAATAGCAAATCGATGAATTCCGGACAAAGAGAATTCTCCATTTTACTGCTGTTTGAGTTTAACTTCAGCTATATTTGATGATCCTTTTCTTTTGTGACAGTGATCAAGGCATTTAAATGTATATTAAATTTTAGACTTGTCTCCTTTTAAACATTTTACATGATTTCTTTGTGTAGACATCCTGTGAGTGTGAAGACCTAATTCTACCAAGAGATCACATTTTACTAATACTCCAGCAAGAGATCTTTTAATGTTTTTCTTACTTAAAGTAGAAGCCTCTGTGACAAATGCTTGAAATTGACGTGTTGTTCAATAAAACAGCAGTAATTCTGGAAAAAAAGAAGTTGTGAGCCTTGATTTGCTTGAAGTGGTTTAGGCAAAGTTTTCCTCTCTGCCTTTTTTTCCTGAAGCACTGTACCTCTGTCCTGCTCCCAGCTTTCAGCAGCTGCAACTTCTATGTGCCAACCTCAGTCTGCTCAAATCAGAGACAAAATTCCCAATTCCTCAGAACTGAAGGACTGCACCCACAGTTAGTGAAATCATTTTCTTTGTCCATTCTCTTGGACAAAATGAAGAAGTCCCCAAAGTGTTCACAGGTCCCTAGTATTAAATTAAAAAATACTCATATAGAATTTCAATAGTAATTTTTTGTTTCATTTCTTTTCTTCATCTTTTCCTATAAGCTCATATGTAGGATTTCATACTACCTTTTTTTTGGTACGTTAAAGCTGCAGTATCATTCACAGTTGTGTTGCTTGCACTACTGAGAATTACTTAAACAATTTTCTTAATTGAGTCTTTCTTTAATAAACACATTTTGCATTAGCACACTTAAATGGTAGCAATAACAGAGCGCTTGTAATAAAACTTCATTTCTGTATAAATTCCCATTTTCCCTTCTAGATACTTTGAACATCTGTTTGGGGTTTTATTACTTTGTTTCCATTCTCTGTCCTCCTGTTAAAGAATATATCATTTAGCAGATTTGTTTCTGAAAAATGAAAGACTCTGTGGATCTTACTGACTGAGTAAGAGTGGAAGCCACTGTCTGCTTCTCCCTTACTGCTTGTCACGATCCGCTCAACCCGAGCGGGAGTCGTGATGGTTTGTTCGACCCCAGGGTGCAAAAGACAAAAGGCGAGAGACTCAGAGACTCAGGTTTAGTTAAGCAGAAAGCAGCAATACAGTTTATTGTGTGTTACAATTTAGTTTTGCAAGAGAGAGAGAGAGAGAGAGGGAGAGAGGTAAAGAAAACAAGGTAAAAGGGAGAGAGAGAGAAAGAGAAAAGGAGAGGGAGAGAGAGAGAAAGGATGGGATATTGCTACCAACAGACGAGACGCATCCTCGTGGTTGTCCGACGAGACGAGACGCGTCTTCAATCCGTTGGGGAGAAAGAGATCTCCCAGGGGTCTTAAGTTTGAGGGTGTCTTTTATAGTCTTTTCCAAGGCGTCGGGCGACTGGCCAAACAGGTGAGGACTTTCAGGTATGCTCTGGGTTCCGTTGGGGGAACAAACCCAAAACAAGCCCAAGCGAGTCCCTGTTGATGAAACAAACACAGGGCACCGCATCTCTGACCAGTTCATTGTTCTCACACCTGTGGGAGCCTTGTCGAGTAAACACAGTTCAGTGCACCGTGACTAGCCGTAAACCAGTCTCATGAGAAACCAGTCCTGGTCCAATGGGCACCACCTGAACAATCACTTGGCATTCCTCCCATCCCAGGCCAGCGCCTTTAAACTGCAGTTTGAGGGTCTTCTTAGGCCTCAGGTGAGGGTCGTTGGGCAGAACAAGCGAGAGGCTTCCAGACGGACTCTCACACTGCTTTTCAGTGGAATTTGCCAGGCTTTGAGAACTACTTATGGAGAATAATCCAGCTATTCCCCTTAACGATGGTGATACTTGGGGTGCTTACGTGAGAATACTTATGTGAGTGAGGTTCGCTTTGTACTATTAGTGTTCTCAGTAATTTTAAGGTTCTTTAAATAGTGTATTTATTATAGAAATAATTTTTCTGATATTCCAAGACAATGCAGGATCATACTTAAAGCTGTTAGCTATAAACTCCCCACACCATGCTCTTTCTGCTGTCTCCCTGCCTTATTCAAATCAGCTGGTTACATAATTCACAAGTAATTACACTTCTGCTTCCTCTGACTGCTGGGAGTTGTGTGGAAGTCTTGATAACAAATGTGAGGCTGTTTCAAAGAGATTAATCAGAATAAAGTAAATTTCAGAAGCAGAACACTTTCAGAGAGGACACGCCTGATACAAGGAGTGAAATGATGAAAATGGATACAGCAAATTATAACATATTGAGGTCCATGAGATTAAATGAGTGATGAAAATAGTAAATTTCCTCCATTAGCCTATTTAGGAAAGATATGTCTAAGTAAAAAATAACCTTCCAAGCCACAGTAATACAAAAATCTAAATGCCTGTGCCAGAGATGTGTGTCAACTTATGCCTAATTAGACACATGAGCAGTAAGTAAGGCAGGGGCAGATTAACAGAACAGGCAGAGAAAGCAGGTCTGGTTTTCCTTTTTTGACATGGTAAAAAAAAAAAAAAATCAAATTAGAAGGCACATACTGCATATGATACCAGGTGAAAATTACAATACATCCACACATACAGTGCGAAAGAGAAATATACCCACAAATAAGCAAGTCACCTAACTACTTTGAAGAATTTTGATCTTGAAAGAAACAAGAAATGGTGTAGAGTTACAGGGCAGAGTTGATTCTGATACTCTGACAAGGGGGCTTTCCAGAGACCATAACAGCTTCCCAAGCACTTTTCCAATGATGGCAGTGGTGGATGATACCTATCTGTGAGTTGTCTGTGGTGAACAGAAGTTTGAATGGGAATTGTTTAGGAGTGTTCTAATTAAAAACAGTAATGTGCTGTGAAGGAGAAAATTCTGCTAGAAAATTGCCCATTAAAGAGAGAACTGTAACAAACATGAACCAATGGGAAATATGAGGAACAGGCTGTGTGCAGTTACATTCTGCCCTCAGGTCTGTGCTAGTATAAAAACTGCAGTGCTCTTTTACTTACTTGCAAAGAATGTGTGAAGGAGGCAAAAGGATTTGCTTGGCTGTAGGTTGGAAAATTTTCCTTTAGTGAAGGTAATTAGTATTTTACCGATTAGTGGTTAAATGAGTAAAGGGAAGTCATGTGGCAAGGCAGAGGGGCCCTTGTTCTCTAGATCTGGTCAGACAAGTTACTTCAGCATTCACGATTTCCTTTGCCTCATTTTTGAGCTGCACAAAGGGTGTGAAGGCATGGCTGGTGATAGTCAGCCCAAGGACAGGTTTTCTCCTTATGTGCTTCTCGCAGGGTGTCTGAGGAAGGAGCTTCCATCAATCCAAGTTTTTCAAACTTTAGAGAGCATGGAGAAGTCTGAAATTGAAGTTCTAGTAGCTTTATGAATGAGTATTGTTATTCTGCACTGCTGAGACTTTGTAATAAGCCAGAAATGGTTGTGGTCCTCCTTTGAAAAGGGTGCAGGAAAAACAGGGCTGCACAGTGATATGGCATTTTCAGTCATTTAAGGAAGAGGAGGGCTACCACATCAGGTTTCTAACAGAGGATCATAAATCCTTTCATTTTCACCTTCCAGTGGCTTTCAGATGAGAAAGGGGAGCAAGGGGCAGAGCTTCTTGGTTAGCAGGTGTGGTTTTTACTAGCATGTTATCTGAAGTTGCCTGGGACAAAACTCGTGGGAATAATTCCATTACAGAAAGCTAATGACAGCCCTTTGTTCTGTGCTGGACTCTGCCACATCAGTGAAGAGGTAAGGCTGCCTGTCCACAATTGCAATGTGATGATTGCTCAGAGTGATGGTGCTGATGCAGCCTGTTCCTAAAAACACAGAGGGGTGCTGTGGGCTGTGCATCTGTAGGGTGCATATACAGATACTATGTGAGGTTTCCGTGGTCAGATGCAACAGAAGATCCTATATGCTTTGCTTAGAAGCTTCCTGATATCCACCTCAGAATCTGCACTGAACTCCTGACTCGATGAACTGAGTCTAATGACTTGTGATTGAATTTTACTGCAGATTAAATATTGACAACCCAGAAGTGTTGCTCTCTGTTGACACCTTGATAAATGCTTATATTTTGATGTGTAGAATGTGAGAGCAGCTGTCTTCCTTAATGTTACTTTAGAAGCTGAAAGTCTTGAGAAGATGATTGTGGTGAACAGGATATCAGTGTGAATGTTGCCACACTGTGCTAATTAGATGCTGAAGTTGTGATGGTTTTTGTGGTACATATCCTGTCACTAATTTGTATGCTTTTCAAAGCTGTTGCAGAACAGATACGTTGCTGAGGTTAAACCATTAACAGAAAATGCAGAACAAAATATCTTCCTTTATTTTTCACTAATAAAACTAATTAGGCACCTTTGCATAGCACTGGGAAAAAAATAAATCTCAGATGCATTTTGCTGGATTAAATGGCATATCCAACCCTTGGTGTGAGAATGTGGACTCATGGTAATTGCAGGGATGGTTATATCAATATCAAATGCACCCAAAGGTTCAGGTCTCAAAGTCACACAAGAGGAATGATGACAAGGAAATTAAACAATCCTGGAGTAAAATAGCTTGTCTTGAGAGCTGTTCCCCAGCCTGCAGAAGGGGGAGAAAGATAATTTGATTTGGGTAATCAGTTTTTTGCATATTCCTGGGAGTGTTGGGAAATATGTGTGATTTCTGCTTTGAAGACAGACTGTGGAGAAGTTACAAAAGGAGGGGAACATTTGTGCTCTGCTCCAAGGCAGCTACTTCGATCTGACACCAACTGCTACCTTTAAGACCATCTTGTGCTTCAGTGACAGCTGCAATAAAGATGTCATTCTGGAAAGCATGAATATCTTAAAATAAAATCTGCAGTTTAAAATTTGGTTGAGTTACATACAGAATATTTCACAATATTTTACTCTGAGTGTGTGTGAGTGTTTCTTTACCAGCTGTGTGTTAGGGCTTCTCTTTGCTTTTTCCTTGTCCCTGAAATCAACCACTTCTGTTTTCTGATCTGCAGCTTTGGTTTAGTTCATGATGCCAGAAGTATCTTTCAAAGATCCAGACCTTTAAGCATTAGGTTATATGTAGTTCTTCAGAGATTTCTGTGTTTGCTCCATAAAATAGTACCATTTCCATGTGACATCTTTCACATTGACAAATCTTACTCAGATGCAATGTAAATATCTCCAGGAAAGCGTGTGTATCTTCCCACAATTGCCCTCAGACGCTCAGCAGCATTCCTGCTTGTTCTTAACCATGCATGGATCATGTAATTGGTTCACACCATATGTTCAATTACATTGCGTTTGATGGTTTATTTCTTTTTTTTTAAGTTGTTTCACGGAGATAATAATTTTCTTAGATTTTTCTTAGGCAGCAGTCATTGTACTCCCAAAAGGTAGCTTTGCAAAACCTTCAGTCACCTTCAGTGAAACACCTGGAGTTCACTGAGATGCGATGGCAGTCCAGACTTTGACAAGTGACTTTGCATTTCTCAGAGCTGATTATTTTTCTTTTCTTTTTCTTCTTGTGATTTCTTCAACTCTGTCCAACTTGCCACATGTATGGCTACAAACAATTGAGACTTTTAACAGAACTTAAGCCAAAACACTGCCAAATAAAAATTGTCCGTTTCATCACTCCTCCAATTTACAGCAGATACTTCAATGGACGTGTTTGGGTACTTCAATGTGATCCAAACCACTGTTTTTTTGGGATGAATTGGGCAGCTGCACTATCCAAGCTGCTCAGCATTCAACATCCAGGTAGCTGCTGCTGTGGAAGCTGGAAGCAGCAGAGCAGAGTGCATTAGAAAACTGCATAAGGAACAGCACACCTTGGCAAGGAGACTGCCTTCTTTTCCTGCAAGAAGCAGTTCTTCATTGCAACAACTGACATTTTTTCTGGGTTTGATGAAACAAACATGCATAATCTATTGTAATCTGCATGTGGAGACAGTTTCAGTTGATGATTGCAAAGTGGTGGTGGCTAAGAGCTTCTTAGTTCAAAGGTGTCCTTTTTTAGGTCAGTAGACTTTGGTCTGTGCATGTGAAACTTTCCCAAGCAGAGGACATATAGGGTGAGTATTGGTGAAACTTTCTGCATTTTTTTCCATTGGAGATCATCACTGCTGGTGTTTCTGTTAATGAGTAGCATCTGACAGCGCTTCATTCCCATCTGCCTGAACATTTGGGCAGTGCCAGAGTGGAAAAGAACAGAGGGAAGGTGGTTTGCATGCTGTATGGCTGTGTCAGATGAAAAGGAACCACATCTCTTTGCACCAGACACTGACATCCCTGAGGAGAGTCCCCTGGCTTGGCACACTGAGAGAGAGCAAAGGGGAAAAACACAGGAGAATCCTGATGGGGTTTTTTACCTACGGTAGGCACAGAATGTCTTCAGGAAAGTGGTCTCTCAGTCTCATCTAATTTTCCCAAAAATCCACTAGTTTGGAGAAAAGACCATTTCTACTTCTTCCAAATAAGGCTAATGCTCTGGGCTCTTCATCATTTGTACACAAAATAGTCCAGTGAGGCACCACCTCAGGAAGGGTCACCTTTGCTGTGCCCACGAGGAGCCAAGACACAGCAGAGAGTGCTGGGGCAGGAGCTGGGGGTGCTGCACTTTCCCTTCAACTTCATCTCTCCCCAGAGCTGCTGAATCTCACTTTCACTGGTGCCTCACTGTCCCCATCTGAAAACTGTGGAGAGTCACGTGTCCTTGAGGACTTTGCCATTTCCAGAGAAAAGTGCAGCGAAAGAGATGGTTATTTCAGTGCTTGTGACTTTAAATGCCAACTGCTCAAAATATTCTGCTGGAAACCCCACGGTTCCAAAAAGCTGCATTTTTAAGTTTTACATTTTTAATGCTGTGTAAGTGGGGAGAGTGGAAAGGCCAAGGCTAAGAGGAAGCAAATGAGGAATAATATCATTTTGGGCTTGCAAGGTCCAGGTAATGTCCATGTTACTTGGTGCACATTCTCACGGAGGATGAGTACTGACCTGCTCCTGCTTGTCTGTGCAAAATGATCAGGAAGAGTGGAATATGGTCAGTATAATTCATATATGACATATTGATGTGGAAAGAAAATAGAGCATTTAATCCATTGAGGTCTTCCATTTGCTGCTTTGTGAAGGAGGTCACAGGGTTGCAAAGCTAAGACAGTTTCAAGAGGTAAAAGTTTGCAATAAACAATTATATTTCTACAGATTCAATGCTGATGGCTAGGACAAAAGCAAGGTTGCATGCCCAGTTAGCCTGCTCTAGTCTGGCAGAAAAAGAAAAGTACAATCTGTTTATTTATTTATTTATTTATTTATTTATTTATGTAGTAATTTGGTCTAATAAAAATAAAACTTTTGTTCGTCAGTGGCATTTTTCAACAACTAAAAACACACATACAGCCAAAATGTTTGAATCAGCTCCACATGAATCCTATCTTTTTACTATTATTGGGCTTCTGAACTTAGAGTGTAATTTCTGATGTCTTATTTCAGAGTTATCAGCTGAAAATAGCTTTTGCTGAACTGATTTCCTGACATGAGATGTTATGAAGGAATTACTTCCAACTGATGCTCTAAGCTATAAAATACAGTGTTTACTGAAATGTCATCATCTGCTTTATGTTTTGAGAATAGTAACCTTTTTTTTTTAACTGCCAGTTTCACTGTATGTGTAGTTTGTGCTCATTTCAAAATATTTGGAGAGGAAAAAAGGATAAAGGCATATATACACCAAGGAACAGATCTGATGAGATTGTACAGGAGATTTCTGCAAACTACTGTTTTATAGCATGGCAAGTGTCTCGGCCATATGATGACAGGCACAAATGAACTCGTTATTTGTGATTTCTGAGCTGAACAAAGTGAATAACCTAGTCGAGGTCAGTGACAATGATGGATGATTCTGCTCAAGACTGTCACAGATTCATTGCAATTCTGCCATGTCTGTCTCTTTAGAGGGCCTTCAATCAATAAATGAACAGTGGTAGAATGCACTAGAATTGGGAGCAGGAGAAGATAACAGAAATTCATTCTATTTCTGTTGGGTCAGAAAATTAACCATGCAGCTAAATGGCTTTTTTTTGTTCCCTCCTATCAACATGTTGATAACACACACTCTTCTTCCATGATTTCTGTATCTTTTTTTGGGGTGCATGATGAAGGGTGCACAATGACAGCAGTGCTGTGGTTTCTGAAGAACTTTCCCTGAAGTGACCCACCCTGGACAAATGTCTCATTTATATACAGTCCATGCTACTGTCTCACCCAGAATTTGTGCCAGGAAGAAAAAGGTTTTAAAATAAACGGAGAATGCGTTTATCAAAACCAGCTACACACCTTAGGTCACAGGATATTTAAATTAATTTGTTTTCAAATGCATCTGTAATCTAGCTCTGGACTGAGCACAGTCATGGCTGTAGGATAGGATGCTGGGGTTTTTCCTTCATCAAAGATGCATTCTGAAGATGTGAAAGCATCTGAACCAGGGAAGACCTGAGCTTTTATCAGCTTCTGTGAGACTAAGGGGAGACCTCATCCCAGCCTACAACTTTCTCATGAGGGGCAGCACCAAATCTTCCCTGTGGTGACCAGTGACAGGAATGGGAATGGCTGGAGCTGTATTAGGAGAGGTTTAGGGTGGATATAAGGAAAAGGTTCTTTGTTGTGTTCCAGTGCAGTGAGGGGCACAGCAACTCCGCCTGGAGTCCTGGACCTCAGGCACCTGCTAATGACCAACAGGAAAAGACAAAACTAGGACGGGTCTTGGTTTAGCAAAATCCAGGGATCCTTTATTGAGCCAGGGACTGAGACCAGAATAAGAGTGGAGTCATGAGGTTTTTCTGCCAGGGTAGGGGTGGAGTTTAGGGTCGGGGTTCAATAGTGAGAGAGCAGGGGACTGCAAATGGGTGGGTCGAGGAGGACAACCAGTGGGAAAAACCAAGGCAGGAACACTCCAGCAGAATTTAAAGCAATGAACGTACAGGAAAAGAGGAACATTCTGGGGCCATTCTTTATCTGGCAAAATAGAGTGTCTTTTCCCGGGCTTATGGGGGCACACCCCACAGGGTGGAGGGGCGGAATCTTCCTTTAAGTCACGCCCCTCACCCAATGCTGTCTGTCTAGGTAGAATCACCCCCTGCTGGGGTGGGGGCACTGCACAGTTCCCCCAGAGAGTGGTGGGCACTGAAGAAGCTCCACAGGGAATGGTCACAGCCCCGAGGCTGACAGAGCTCCAGGAGTGTTTGGACACCACTCCCAGGCACAGACCGGGATTGTTGGGGTGCCCTGTGCAGGGCCAGGACTTGGACTGGATGATCCCAGAGGATCAGTTCTAATTCAGGATATGAATGTGTGATTCTTCCAGGTGTCTGTCTCCATGCAAAAGAAATCCAGGCGCAAATCCCAGACTGGCATGTTGGTGGACATATAGTCTTAGACAAATTATGAAACAGGCTGTAAGTTTAAACTTACAGGCTTACCAGACTTGTGTTTTCTTTGGGCTCTGTATTTTCTTTCCTGTTGGACTAATTTTTAGGTAAAGCTCTAAATTTATGTATTCTTTTTTCTCTCAGTAGAGGAATGTCATGTTGACAGGATACTGGCCTCTCACAGGAGAGATCTGTTTCATGTAGATCTCTAAGATGCTCTGGAGTTTTCAGGATGAGGAAGCAGTGCTGTTACTTCGTCAGGCTCTCCCAGGAGGTGATGTTCTGCCCCCTTGGCCAAAATACAATGCAGGCATTTGAAATGTATCTGGCTTGGTCACTCACTTTATCTGTATCCCATCCCAGATTATTTCCATCTGTGTGGAAAGAGAGGAGGACCAGGATCCAAAGGTGGGAAGCACACTCCAGTTAATGAACTCTGCTGAGGAGCCAAGTAGATGATCTCCAGAGATCTCCTTTAATACTTCCAGTCATTGCTCTGCTTCTCTGGACTTTTGGGTGTTTAGTTGTGTGGAACAGATGAAGCAACACTGGGCCCAGGGCCATAGACTGGAATGCCCACAGGCTTGTCTGTTTTTTTGCTGACTCTTCTTTGGCCTTCAGTGAAGTGGTGAGGTGGGACTGAAGTTTTACCTTATTTTTTGCTGTGAAGCAAAACAATCAAGCTTCTGAAGAAAATAATCCAAGACAACTGCTTGTTGAGCCTTTTGGAAGGCTATGTAACTAGTAATTTTCCTGATTCTAGAGAAATAATAGCACCTTCAAAAACTCCAGTTGTGACAGAGAAGGCTGGAGGGTATTTTAAGACATCATTCAGTGAGGCTTCTCACTTTCCTCCAGAAACAGCAATCCCATAGACTCTCTAAGTAATTACATCTTATATTTCTCCTAAATTTCTCTCCTAGACCTTCCTTACTCCAGTTTTAGTTCCTGATTTCTTAGCTAATGTTCTTCAAATAAGTTTATTACTTTCTCATGAGAAACTACCTCCTGTGGATTGGAAGACTTGTATTCTCTCTCTGCACAAAACTACTGCTGCTTCTTCATCCCTCCATCAGAAGCTGCATTTTGCAGAGCAATCTGTGTTCTGTATTTCCATCAGCTGGTTCACCATCACCAGTTAAAATTATGTCAAACAGATATTTAACAGTACTGGGTAGAGCAGGAGCTTCAGGTATCTCACAAGGTCTCATTCTGCCCTGTACAGTTAGGAAACAGATTAGTGGCCTCAGGATCCTGCCTTGCTGACTGTTGTCACATTTTATCCTTCTATTTACCAATATAGAAAAAAAAATCTCATTTAACACACGGGGTGATTAAAATAATAAAGGACTATCATAGCCAGATAAGAAAAGTATCTGATGTATCACTTGTAAGAGCTCTGCAATCCTTTTAACAGACAGACTAACAGACTAACAGACTTTAGCTCTGCAATCCTTTTAACAGAATAACAACACACAGACTGGAAAATGGTTGCAGTAATACTCTTCCTGGCAATATAATCTTGAACTAGAATCAGGAATTCTTCTCTTTCCAGTTTTTTTAAGCATGGTGGACTCCACCTTCAAAATGAGTGTGTGAAAAAAAAAAATCTACATCCAGGCACAGAAGAGTAGGTCTGGATAAAAAAAGAAATGCATTTGGATTTGCAGGATCACTCTGTGCTGGTCAGTTGCACTATGTTCAGAACATGAACTAGGCAGTTGTCCCTGTAAACTTAGAGGTCATTTTAGAGAAATTTCTCTGAACAGCCAGAGTTCTGCTAAATTTAGAATTAATTTAAAATCTACTATTATGTAAAAAATACAAAGTTTCCCCCTGCCTTTCCTCCGTTTTCTTCTCCGTACTATTTTCTTTGTTTTGCAGAGAAATTGGAGGAAAACCTTTTAGTCAAGAGGTCAGACTAAAGAAATACTATTTTTACTAACAACAACAAAACAAAAACAAAACCCTGGGGCCTACAAGAATGATTAATACATGATGTAATTTTCTCCATTAGAAAAGATGAAAATATGGGAAGCAGTCCTGCATTTTGGGCAGTGTTGCAGGCACGGATCAATACCAAGCACAGTACAAAGCCAGCAAGTGGGTCCGTTATTGTGATAATTTTCCCTTGGAGTTGCCAGTATGAATGGCAGGTTTTCACTATCACTGCCAGAGCCAAGATGTGCTCTGTGTGTGCATGCTGCAAAGGAGGAATTGGAGTAGCTGTTATCTCTGTAGTCTCTTCATGGAGTGTGAATCCCCTTTAAATTCTCAACACTTGAAGCTTGAGGCTTGAAAACCTAAAGTAAGTTTAACAAGGATGGCACAGAATCTTTCTATGATCCTGCCCTTCTGCCCCTCCATCCTGCACAGGCATCAATTACAATGCCTGGCAACATCTAGAGTTCATTTTTCTGCACAGAATTAAACAAGAAAAAACAGCTCTGAAAAGTTCCTGAAAAGAATAATGTGGATAAAAGTAGAAGTCTTCCAGTAATCTTTGGTACATGGGTTGGGATGCATGGAGGATGTGGCCACTTCAGCTTTTGTTGTTTTCACCTTGTTGAGAAGGCTTCCCCTTTTTCTCCCCCTCTCTCTTCCCCTTCTCCTCTCCCTCTCCCTTCCCTTCCTCCACCTTCCCCTGTCTTCCCCTTCCCTTTTCCCTTCCTCTTCCCCTTTCCATCTTCCCCTCCCCTCTCTTTTTTTTTCTTCTTCCTTTCTGTTGTACTGCTGCTGATTTTCTTAAGACACCCTTTGTAAAGTATAACTCAATTAATTCAGTTGAAGTGGGAATGACTATTACCAGGGTGGGGAATATCTTAATACCTGTTATATCTGTATGTGAGTATATATTTTGTATGTGTCTGTTCTTTGAGTTCACATCTCTTAAATGTGAACTACAAAAACATCCCCCAAGGGAGACTCAGAGAGGTACCTCAAAATTTGGTCCTGAGCGTCAGTCTTCTAAGACTTCCCCTTGGAAAAGAGTAGAGTCAGTCATGGGGCAGTTCAGAAATCAGTGACAGTGGAAACAACTGAATAAACTAAACATGGTCAATTTCCTAAGAGTCAGTTTAGGATCTAAACATTCAAAGTGTTTTCAGAACTGTTCTGTTGATAAGCTTTGCTTGTGGTAATTCTGAGCAATTGGGTGAATTCTTTTTCTCTAAAGAAGAAAGCAGAAGTGGTGAAATTAATAATCAGAGTAGGAAATGTTATATAAGAACTTACTATAATCCAGAATATTTTATTGAAGAGTGATATTTTAAAAAGTAGGTAGATGTGGCTCCCTGAATAGGAGATTTAGCACTTTTTTCTTTTCACTTGATAGTTTCTGGATGTGATTAAATCTTACCTTTGGTGACACTGTGGGATGTAAACCCGCATCTGTTATAAAAAGTAAAACTGGACACTTTTTTCTCATTCACAGTCTCTTTTTTCTACAGGCTGATACAGGGAAAACAGAGGTGCTGAAAACATATTATGTATGCCCTGGCTGCCTGCTGGCCTTGGGCAAAGCTCCCACCTGGGTCTCCGTGGCTGCCGCTGCTTGGCGCAGGGGGCTGAGCGCAGCGAGCACCAGGAGCAGCTCTCCAGGAGGCCAGGCTTGTTATAAATGACTCAGACCCCAAGTGGGAACGAGTTATAGAAGTTTTACTGAGAACAATAAAAAATTAGCAAAGCAAAAAGTATAGTGCTGGGTGCATGGCAAAATGCCAGAGGCTCGTGCACAAAATGACGGCTCTGCCTTTCCTGCTGCTGATATTGCATCAACTTTACGCACTGTGAGAAACGACAACTCACTTCTTAAAATTTTAAAAGCTTTATTGAACCTCAACAAGGGAGTGAATAAGGAAAAAGGGGCAGTGCTGGGTGCTCAGCTGAAGCCACAGCCGCACTGCTCACACCAGTAACAATCCTTGTACATGCTATTGCCAAGCCAACCCCCTGGTAAGCTGACCCTCCCCACACTCCTGCACATGTCACTCTTCCCACCCAGCTCCTCCTTTGTCCTGCCTCTTGGAGTCTTTGCAGTCCTTGCTTTGGCATTCCCAATGGTCGGAGATAACTTTCAACATTGCAAAACTCATATACAGAAACACCAGATCTCAACAAAACTTCTTTTAACCTTATATTTGACATTCATGACAGCCAACATTGCACTATCTGTTTATTACATGCATATTTCTTTTTTGGTTTTCCATAGCCTTGCCCCATGTCACTCTTTTTGGCGCTGATGTAGTTTCATCGCTGTGGTCATCAGGGCCCTCATGGAATGAAATTCTGCACCTTTTAAGGTCATGTCTCAAAAGTTTGTCTAGCAACAGTCTGTCCAATGCAAAATCATAAACCCACATTACAACACATGAAACCATACTGTCCTCGTGAAAGCCAATTTCACAACTAGGCTATTGTAACAGCATTAACAACTTTATATATTATTATCTTAATATTAACATTATAATATTTAATATTGATTCATATAATACTTTGGGAAAGCCAGTTCCCACTAACTTGTTTCTCACGGGCTCAAGGCACTCTGAGCCTGCTGTCCCCTGAATTTGAGCCCTGAGGGGGGCTTTGCATAACAATGCATCCCCTGGGGACAGAAGAGTTGGCTGGGGAGGTCAGCCTGTTATGACTGCACTGAGTCTGGAATGGAAGATTGACCTCATCTTCATCAGAGAGTAGAGGAAATTACAGTCAATTAAAGTCCATTCAATTGAAAGAATTGGGTAAAAGAGACTTTTGCATGATTGCAGAAAAGAGTGATAGAAAAGGAGGGCAAGAAGAAAGGGAAAGGAGCATGAAACTCGGCAGAGGAAGAGGAGGCAATAACAGAAACAGGGTTCATATGGACACTGATCATACATGGGGATCTGGCAGATGCACTTTATCACTAAAGAAAAGAACCAAACCCAGCTATTCAAGCCATCAAAGAATCCCCAAATGCAGGAAAAAATATACAGATGACACTATTATAAATGAGTTAATGTTCAGGGGTGGAGTTATAAGTTATTAATCAATATAATAAGGCAATGAATTGTTAATGAAGCGATATGAAGTTATAGATTATTAATGGATGGTTATGTAGGAATTGTTAATGGATTGTTAAAAGCAGGTTATGCAATAGTGAGTTGTCAACTTGGTGGTGCTGCAGTGCGGGTGTGTGACCACAGGGGGGAGGGCTGATGGGTGTTCGGCTGGTTGTGTGGAGGGAATTTTCTGGAATATTACCTCAGGGCATGAGGACAGCAATTTGAACTATGATTAGACGACGAGCCAGCCTGTAAAATCAGAGTATTCCGAAATGATTGGTCAAGATTGCGCCCTCATATGGACCAACCAGCGACCAGGAAAGGGACCAATCTGAGCGAGGATCAACAACGCACTAATCCGCGAGGGGCCAAGATTATAAAGATTGTTGAGGTGCTCGGCACCGGGTCCTCCGGGGAAACTTGGGTCCAAAGGAGCACCCAGTGTGTCACAGTGCTAACTCATTTCTGGTTTGTCGCGTAGGGCTTGGGCTCATTTCGAGTCGCCGTTCTCAGCTGTTAATTAATAAGTGAGTTAACCTGCAGAAGGTTGCAAGCCTTGTTTATTACAACTTCTTGGGGGCTCACCTGGAAGAATTTAATTCAATATTGGGAATCTTTTTCGCCCCAGAGGAGGTACAATTAATACGAACTTCTGGGATAAAAGTATGGGAAAGAGAAAATAGGCTTGGTTCCCCGGGAGAGAAAAAGATGCCTTTAAATCAACCAAATTTGGACTCAAATGATGAGCTTAGTAGGCTGAATATGAAGGATTATAGATCCCTAATGATAAAAGGAATTAAGAGAAGTAGTTCTCTGAAGCAGTAATGCAAAATTTGCTTTCAGTAGCCAACAAGAAAAAGATGAGACTACAAGCGCTTGGCTAGCTAGGCTTAAAAGAAACTTTCAACTATATTTGAGTGTGGACCCCGAGAGATCAGAAGGGCAAGTGTTGGTTAAAGTTCAGTTTGTAACTAGATCATAGAATGATATAAAGAGGAAATTGGAGAAGATGGAAGACTGGCAAGAGAAAGGGTTAAATGAGTTGTTGGGAGAAGTGCAGAAGGTATAACTAAGGAGGGAGGAAGAAAAGATGAAATCCCAGAATAATGGTGGCAATAGCTCGAGAAAGTAGGAATAAGGAAAAAGGAGAGTCAAGAGAAGAAAATGAAGAGAGAGGAAAAAGGCTGCGGAGGACCCCTGGAGAATCTTTTGATGGAGAGTGTTTTTATTGTAAGAAAAAGGGGCACTATAAGAGAGATTGTCCAAAATGG
>WBND01000977.1:13949-25525 GCA_013398595.1 Tychaedon coryphoeus
TTTTTTTTTCCTCTCTCTTTTTTTGAATTGTGGTTCCTGGCGGTGCTGGCGCGGGGGCTCCTGGCAGCTCGTGGGTGATGCCCGTGTCTGTGTGGCCACTGCCCCCTCCACACCCCGGGGCTCTGTGTACTGTATTCCCCCTATTCCCCATCCCAGGCACCTCCTGCCCTTTGGGCTCCCTTTTTTCTTCATTAGCCGAGTTGTGCCTTAGCTGAGAACCCCTCTGGACCCCACCTGGCACCGAGTGGAGATGGAGAGGGGAAGTGGAAACGCGTTCTGGGACCAGGTGGATTTGGCAGCTGGGCTGATGGACCTCGGTCCCACGAGCTCAGCCCCACTGGGGCCCCCCAGGCATCCAGCAGAGTTCACCCCAGCTTTTCTTGGTGCAGATATTCGGGCTCATTTTGGGCTGTTTCAGGGATTAAGCAAGAGATGCTCAGCCCAGGGCAGAGCTGGTTTGCCAGGAAAGCACCTAGGAAGGATTTTTGGTCGAGTGAGGCAGATTTTGGGATGTGGTAGGTGCAGCTTCCCCCTTGGCAAGAGTCCATCCAGCCATTGGCAGATATCTTGGCTTCTTGCCTTGATTGGGAAATGCCTGCAGCCCCCCCAGACCTCAGGTGCAGCAGAGGGGTGGGGCTGGAGAAGGTGCCAGGACAAGCCACCCCCTCCAGTGGGTTTTGTGGAGGTCATGTATGTACCCATGCTTGCAAAGCTTCTGTATTACTGCCTATATTTTCTTCCAGAGTCAAAATACAGCTGAACCCTTCCCACGCTGTGTGCTGTCATCATTGCTGTCCGGGGGGATTTGGGGGTGTTGTGCTGCACCCCAGCAGCAGAGGGACCCCCCCAGGGCTGGGGCTCAGCACCCACCAGGGGTGGGGGGAAGTGGGGTGGCCACCCACACCCTGGCTCACCCAAGGGTGGGCTGCTAAGAACTGGGCCAGCTGGGCAAGGAGCCCCCCAGGGAGGGACTGGACAGGGGATGGAATTTGAGCTAAGATCCCTCTTGGGGTTTTGGGGACCAGGCATTCCCCAGGATGGGATGGACTGGGAGAGACAGAGAGGGAAGGTTTGCTCCTGCCACGACCCCCACTCTGCCCAGGGGGTGCCCCCTTGTGCCCCCGGGCCGTGCCAGGCACAGGAGCAGGGCAGGAGGGGACGCTGGGCAGGAGCAGGGCTGCAAAGCCGGCGCATAATCGGCTTTAGCCGGCACAGCGCTGGCAGCCGCGATGTGAGCGGACGCAGGGGCGCCCGGGGCGCAGGCACAGCCAGGTAGGTGCCCGGGATGCCGGGGCTGGGGGTGCCCCTGCCCCAGGGTGGGGTGCCTGGGTCCCCCCACGCTGTGTAGGGCCGGGTTTGGGTGCGGCAGGGCTGAGGGCAGGGGGTGCCAGGGGGTGCCAGGGGGTCTGGGGCGTTGCTGCCACCTGCCAGCTTGGAGTGAGACCCAGCAGGGTGGCATGTCCCCTCCCTGGAGAGGGGTGCAGGGGGGTGTCAGGGGCAGGTGCTCACCTGGGCCCCTCTCTGTGCTCTGTTTGCCTCCCATTTCTGCCACAACACTGGGACAGCTACCCCCACATTCCTGCAGCCTGCCCCCTTCCGTGGGCATTCAACCCCATCCAGGCCTGGCACCCCAAAAGTCATGAGGCTGTGCCCAAAAATTCTGGAATGATGAGGGGAAGCCAGCCATGGTGCTGGCTTCTTGTGCTGCTGCCTGGACGTGTTCTTGGGAGGAGACAAGTCAGGAGACACGGGAACTGCCGTGGGGAAATGCAAAAGGGAAATAATGCCCTGGATCCTCCCCATGTCCCCCCCAGGCGCCGAGTGTCCTGGCACTCTGAGGCTGGGTCACGCTGGGGAGAGGCTGAGCTGGAGGCCCATGGGGTCTCTGCACAGCCCCCAGGGACACTGCAGAGCCCTGCAAGGACAATACAGACATTGTGGGTTCCTACAGAGCCACATGGGGCCCGTACGCTCCCCTCAGGGACCCTGCACAGCCCAGTGGGGACTTTGCATAACCCCATGGGGACCTTGCACATCCCTCTGGAGCCATGTGCAGCCCATGGGGACCTTGCACAGCCCATGAGGACCTTGCACAGCCCATGGGGACCTTGCACATCCCTCTGGAGCCATGTGCAGCCCATGGGGACCTTGCACAGCCCATGGGGACCTTGCACAGCCCAGAGGAGCCATGTGCAGCCCATGGGGACCTTGCACAGCCCATGGGGACCTTGCACAGCCCAGGGCAGCTCTGGCCCACAGGGACCTCACACACCCCTGGGGACTTTGCAAAAGAGCCTGGGAAAGAGCTCCAGCCCCACTCCAACCCAAGCACTGACTCAAGGTCAGGTTTCTCCCGCTCCTCCTGTTGTCCTGTGGATCTGAGCCCTGCTTTGGGACCCCCAGAGTCTGGCAGGAGGGAAATGGGATCCCAGAGCAGGGGCCATGGCCTGGCCTTGCTCGCTTATGTGCTGGATGTTGGGGTCTCTTCAGAGGCACCCTGGTGGTCAGGAACACGGGGGTTTGAGGACCACCAGTTTTTTGGGGGGAAAGCCTAGCACAGGAAGCCTTGGAGCAATCACTGGGATGGGGTGGAGCTGGGACTGACTCCAGTGCTGGCAAAGCACCAGGGTTTACCAGGCAGGGCATGGCCCAGTGGGTGCTGGGGGCCCTGCCAGCCCCACACCAGCCCCTCCAGGCCCCTGCGTGCCCAGGGGGATTAAGGTCAAGCCACCCCACTAATCCCAAGGTGGGGGGGGGGGGTCAGATGTGAGCTTGTGCCCACTGCTGCCCCTCGAAGCTGCACCCCAAGGTGCTGCAGGACCCCCCCAGGGCACCCTGGGGATGTCCAGGCAGGGCTGAGGGGCTGCAGCTCAGCCTTGGGGTGGGAGGATTCTGCACAGCAGGCTCCAGCTAAGCTCCCAGCGCTGGTGGGCACTAGGCACAAGCTCCTTACAGATCCCTGAGAAAGGCTCCAGCCTCCCAAGCCCTGTGGGAACTGCAGGGGCCCTTGGCTCTGCTCTCCAGCCCAGGCAATGGGGCTGTGCAGGATTCTGGGGGTGCTGGTGCTGCACCCCGGCTGTGCAGGGGCTGGCACCTCCCCAGTGCCTCGCTGCGGTTGTGCAAGGCTGAGGCCGTGCAGGAGGGCTGCAGAGGGGGAGGAAGTGGTGCCTGGGGATCCTGTTTTGGGGCTCATGGCACTGTGCTCTCACACTGCTGGGAAGGGGAAGGAGGCAAGTTCCACAGGAGAAGTGGGGTCTGCAAGCGCCAGCTAGGCCAGGCTTTCCGGCAAGGGAAATTCCGAGTGGGGAAATGCCATAAACCAAAACTCGGGGATGCTAGGTGGGGGGCAGCCTGGTGCCACGGCTGCACCCCAAGCCTCCTCCTGGGAACCCCCAAATCCACGTGGCCAGAGCCAGCAGCACTTACCTGGGATGGGTCAAGTGGGAGGGCTGGGACAGGAATGGGAGTGCAGGGATGGAGCGTGGGGAATGGGGGACAGGGGTAAGGTGTGGGTCTGGAGGTGTTGAGATGGGGGTGCAGGGGTAAGGTGTGGGTCTGGAGGTGTTGAGATGGGGATGCAGGGGTAAGGTGTGGATCTGGAGGTGTTGAGATGGGGTGCAGGGGTGGGGTTTGGATCTGGAGGTGTTGAGATGGGGTGCAGGGGTGGGGTTTGGACCTGGAGGTGTTGAGATGGGGGTGCAGGGGTAAGGTGTGGATCTGGAGGTGTTGAGATGGGGGTGCAGGGACTTATTGCCAAAAGCTGAGAGCAAAACTGGGGTGTAGAGCCTCAATGCAGTTTTGGGGGCACAGGAACGTGTCAGGAGAGGGGTTGGCTGTAACACGTGGGGGGGCAGGGGGCTGTCCCTGCCCCTCCCGGGGGTGGGGGTGGCAGTGCCCACCCTCCATCCGCGGGGCCATGCCCCGGGGGGCTCTGGGGGTCCGCAGCCCCGTGTCCGTGCCCGGGGGGCTGCGGGGGCCGAGGTACCGCCGAGGTACCGCCGAGGTACCGCCGAGGTACCGCCGTAGCCATGGCGACCGAGCCGGATGCGGGCCCGGGGGATGCTGCTCCCGCCCGCCCGCCGCAGGTCGGTCCCGCCGCAGGTCGGTCCCGCCGCACCGCGACCGGGGGGCCCGGGGAGGGGCTGGGGAGGCTCGGCGGGGGCGGGAGGTCGAGCGGGAAGGGGTAAGTCGCCATAGTGGGGTTGGGCTTGGGGGACCCCCAGCGCTGGTGGTGCCGGCCAGCAACAAAGAGGCAGAGGGGAGACCCCCCGGCCCCCCCGGCAGCTCCCCGCACTCCCTGCCTTCACATCCCTTTCCCCTGTCTCCTGTGCACACCTCCCCCACCCCTCAATTCCCTCCTGTGCATCCTCCTCTCTCTTACCTCTCCACCCCATGAATCGTCTCCCATTTCCTCTTGTGTACACCCCCCAAATTCCTCCCCTTCATGTCCTTAGTCCACCCCCTCTCCCCCCTTGCCTTTTATCTCTCACACACACACACCCTGCTCCAGATCTGGGGGGTTGAACGAGCTTCCCCCGGGCTGAGCTGCCCCAGCTCCTCTTGGGTGTTGGGAGCATTCCTGCACCCCCCACAGCACAGGGACACTGCTGGGATGTGACATGGCATTGCAGGCCAGCTGCAGAGAGGGACCAAACTCTTCTCTGCTGTGGGAAATTGAGGCACAGGGAATGTCTGGGCAGCTGGGAGATCAGTGCCACCAGCTTCACACCTGCCCTGCATCCATCACAGCTTACCTTGCTTAGTGCCAGGGCTCCATCCCATAGCAGGTGATGTGCTCTTTGCAGGGAGTTCCTTGACAGCACAGTATTTCCTGGCTTAGAGGGAATCCTCCAGGAGGAGATCCAAGCAGGAGCAAGACCCATGAAGCCACAGCTGTGGTTAACCTGAAAGTACCAGGGGAAACTAAACATTGTTGAGAGACCCTTGGTGGCACTCACTCCCATGTGCCAAATCCTGCATAGGGAGGCTGTAAATCACGTCCATGTCTTCAGACCACTGTGGCCAGGGGACCTAAAAAAGAGGAGAGACAGGGCTGAGAAGGGGTTCTGGCTTCCCACACTGCTGGAGCAGCCTCAAGGCTGCTGTCACCTCACATCCTGTGTTAGCCCTGGCCCATGCTGGGGAGCACTAGTGGTTTTCCTCAGCTCCACCACAGCCCCAGTCAAGCCTTCAGCCTCACCAAAGAGCCTTTGCTCCCTTTCCCATCCCTCCTCCCCTCCCCAGCCTGGGCTGTGGCCCAGGGCAGAACAATATCCAAAGTCCAAACTGATCCAAGGTCCATGCAGCCACGTCCCTCAGCCAGGCCTTTGCCAAGTGGGAAATCCGGGGCAGAGTAACCTACTTTCTGTGCTCACAAGGAGCTTCTGTCCCAGCCAAGCTAGGTGGTGAGAACAGGGCTCCCAGGGCTCCATGTCCCAGTGCGCTGCTGTGGGGACGGGAGAGCCAGGTAAGGAGGCCCCAGGGTGCCCCAGAGGGATATTGGGGTACCTCAGGTACAGCTGTGATGTTGAGGAAATCCAGGGCTTTGGCTTTGGGGGATTTCTTGCCTACAGCTGTCCCAGAGCAGCCAGGGGTTAAGGAGGGGATCTCCAGGGCAGTGGGTTCCTGGAACAGCTGCAGGAGCTTTGTGGGGCTGACACCCACGGGGGTGTTTGTGGGGAGCAATGCTCAGCCCTGGGGGCTGGTTTTCTGGGTGATGCTTGTCTCCATGGGGCTGTTTTTGGGGGTGATGCTCAGGCTCGCTGTCGGTCCGCACAACCCACAGGAAAAACGCTGTTGTTTTCCTCACCCCAAAGATTATCCCCAGCAAGCAAACCCAGGCATCTGGGCACATCTCCCTGCCCCGTGTCCCCCCCTGGGCATCCAGCTGGAGGAGCAGAGCTCTGCTCCCATCCCAGCTGCTTCCACCAGGCTCCGCTGCTGTCCCGAAGGGTGCGAGCAGGGAGGCGGGCGCAGGTTCCCACTGCCCCAACCTGCCGGGGCTCGTCCTCTTCCAGCAGGACTTTCAGGTTCCCGCAGCCGCGGCGGAGCCACGCAGGGCTGGGCTGGGCTGGGCCGGGCTGCAGCGAGCCCAGCACGGGCCGGGCTGGCGTTGGCAGCCGGGCCACGCTGGATGCGGGGCATGGGCCCACGGGACACTGGTGGCCACAGCCCCCGGGGCTCGGGTGCCCGCCCGGCGGCCGCGCTGCGGGGCTGGAGGTGAGCGGCTCTGTCCTCGCCTGCCCGACAGGTAATGCCGCTCCTGGGGATGCGCTGCCATCGGCACCGGAGGGGGACCTGGGCACCGCGAGGTTCTTGGGACGTGGCTCTTTCCCCAGAGCTTCTGGCATGAGCTGCAGAAGGAGCTGCAAGGAGGGGGTTCCCGTGTGTGTTCCCCCGCGTTTTGTGGATGCTTTGATAAGTGATGGAGCCAGACAGAGGAATCCCTGATGGGGATGGGCTCTGAGGCTCTGGGGGCAAAAGTAGGAGCATCTGGACACATCTCTGCGGGGTGCAGGAGCTCCAGAAGGTGAGGGGACATTCTGACTCTGCCAGAGATTTTGGTTCAGGAGTCCCAGAGGGTGAGGGGATGTCTGACTGTGCCACAGATTCTGGTGCAGGCTCCAGAAGGTGAGGGGGTGTCTCTGACTGTGCCAGAGATTTTGGTGAAGAAGCCCCACAGGGTGAGGGGTTGTTTCTAACTGTGCCAGAGGTTTTGGTGCAGGAGCTCCAGAGGGTGAGGGGATGTCTCTGCCTGTGCCAGAGGTTTTGGTGCAGGAGCTCCAGAAGGTGAGGGGATGTCTCTGTGCCAGAGATTTTGGTGAAGAAGCCCCTCAGGGTGAGGGGTTGTTTCTAACTGTGCCAGTGATTTTGGTGCAGGAGCTCCAGAGGGTGAGGGGATGTCTCTAACTGTGCCAGAGGTTTTAGTGCAGGAGCTCCAGAAGGTGAGGGGATGTCTCTAACTGCCAGGCTCCAGAAGGTGAGAGGACATCTCTAACTATGCCAGAGATTTTGGTGAAGAAGCCCCTCAGGGTGAGGGGTCGTTTCTAACTGTGCCAGTGATTTTGGTGCAGGAACTCCAGAGGGTGAGGGGTCATTTCTAACTGTGCCAGAGATTTTGGTGTGGATGTCTCCGTGCCAGAGGTTTTGGTTCAGGAGCCCTCACCACAGGGGATATCTCTGGCTGTGCCGGTGGAGCAGTGGGAAGTTCGTGCCCAAACTGGGGGGGCCACGTGCTGCTGGAGGCGCTGAGGGCCCCCCCATCCCCCCCCCTCTGCCGGGTGCTGCTTCCCCTCTCTTGTTTCCGCCGGGGGAAGCGACACACAGCCCAGCAGCGTGTGCCCTCAGCCTCTCCCTCCCCACAGGGATGGTGCTGGGACCCTCGTGGGGCGCATCCCTGGCGCCCCCCGCCATGCCCGCCGCCCTGGGCCTGCTCTGTGGGGTGCTGGTGCCCGCGGCCATGCTCTGCGCAGAGCCCCTGCCCCGCCTCACCTTCCCCAGCGGTGAGTATGGCACCGGGGAGGGCTGGGACAGCTGGGGAGGGGGACACACAGCCTCTGCCTGGGCAAGTGCCCACCCCCAGGGCTGAGCATCCAGCACCAGGAACCTTGGGGTGCCCCCATCACAGCCCCCCACCCCATCAGTGACCCTCAGGTGGGGTTGGAGGCAGTGCCAGAGGCCGCAGGTGATGCCATGGAGGATGAGAGCAGGTGAGGCTGTTGGATCCCCCTCAATGGGCCAAATCCAACAGCAATTTTGTCACCTACCTGGAACCCAGGGTCACCCTGGGTCAGGGTCAGCCCGGGGGGAGGAAAAGCGGCCTCTGGAAGGTGCAGGGCACGGCGTGTCCAGCTGAAAGGCAGGTGGCAAAGCAGGAGCTTGGGGGGCTGTGATGGGGCAATGGGGCTGCAAGAGGGTCTGTGCCCCATGGCAGGGTCCTGCCCTTCCAGCCCTGGCTGCACTGTCACTTCCCTTTCCCCATGCAGCCATGCCCGGAATTGCAAAAATCCCCCGGTTTCGGTGCCTGGTGGGGATGAACGATAATCTGCTGTGCCTGGCTGTGCCCGAGGGCACTCTGGGGGCTGGTGACCCCCCAGTTTGGCACCTCGGGGGGTTGTATCCCTCCAGGGTGGCACCTTGGGGCAGTGCATCTCCCAAACGGAGCACTGCCCTTGGCTACGACCCTAAAGCATCACAGGCACACCTTGGGGGAAATGAACTCCATTTCTGGGGGTCTGCAGCTTGGGGGCATTCAGCTCTTGCAGCAGGACCTGGAGGGGACAGGGGGAGGTGGGCACCTGGAGGGAGAAGGGGTGAGGGTGATGTGGGAGCTGAAGGGGAAAAACCACACCCCATTTCCTGTGTGAGACCTTACACAAGCTGCAATTGCAGCTGCTGCCACATCCCCATGCGGGTGGTGGTGGTTTTGTGTGTGACCCCTTGGCCCCCATCACCCCTCTGCTCCTGCCAGGGGACCCCCGGCGGACCCTCACCCACTTCAGCCAGGATAACGTCTCCCATTACGACATCTTGCTGCTGGATGAGAGCAAGGAGGAGCTGTACGTGGGGGCACGCGACTGGGTGCTGGCCCTCGCTGTTGGCACCCCTGGCAGCATCCGTGCCAAAGCCTCGGTGAGCAGCCACCACTTTTGGGGAGGTGGGGGGGAAGCCTCTGCTGTGTTTCAGTTTCCCCCATAGAGGTTGGGCTCAAGAGCCCAGGAACATCTTCATTCCCTTTGCAGATAATGTGGGGACCCACAGAGGAGAAAACCTCGGAATGTGCTTTTAAGAAGAAGAGCCAAGAGGTGAGATGGCCCTGTGGGGGATTAGGGGTCCCACAAAGCTACTGGGGTGCTCAGCACCCAACTCTGCTCTTTCCCCCTCAGACTGAGTGCTTCAACTTCATCCGAGTCCTGGTGGCCCTGAACCAGACCCACCTCTACGTCTGTGGGACCTATGCCTTCAGCCCTGCCTGCACCTACATTGTGAGTGTCCTCCCCAGGACAGGCTGCAGGGGGTCTCTGGGCAGGCTGGAGTGTGCCTGTGAGGACCCACAAAATACTGTCCCCAAAGTGAATCATGAGGTGTCCTCAGGATGAGGGTGCTGAGTGTCCCTCCCCCAAGGGACATCTTTGTGTCCCATCTGCTAAAGGAGCCCTTGGTCATTCTCAGCTGCCAGAAACTCTTCCTCTGGCTGGAAAACCCCAATTTTGGGTCCCTCAGGTGACTCCAGGTTCTCTGTCCCTGCCTCAGTTTCCTCTGTGCTGAGCATATGGTGGGAACTGCCACTCCCCAAAACAAAAATGAGGGAAGTTGGCAGGAGTCAGGCACCCACAGCATCCTCTGTCGTCACCCCCTGCCATCATCCCTGCACCCACCTTGAAAACATGGGTCACCTCACGTCTGCTAGGTATCCCACAGTCATTTCCTACACATCTGGGGTTGTTTTCACTCCTTTGGCTGATTTTTCTACCCTTTTCCACAGGACCTGGAAAATTTCACACTGGTGTCCAGTGGCAGAGGACAGCCCTTCCTGGATGGGAAGGGCCAGTGCCCCTTTGACCCCCAGCACACCTACACGGCCCTGCTGGTGGGTGAGTATGGGGCCAGTGGCCTCAGGGGTGGGCACCCATCCCTGATGGATGACGGAGGGCGAGGTGAGGGTCCTCACTACCGCCACTGCTCTGTCCCTGGGCAGATGGAGAGCTCTACGCCGGCACCATGAACAACTTCCAGGGCAACGAGCCCATCATCTCCCGCTCGCTGGGCACCCGCACCCTGCTCAAGACCGACGCCTTCCTGCGCTGGCTCTCGGGTGAGCAGAGCGCAGCTCCTGGGGAGGATTCCTGGGGAGGTGCCTGCAGCCCCCCGGCTCCAGCTCCTCACCCGCCTGCCTGGCTGTGCCTGCAGCCGACGCTGCCTTCGTGGCCTCCTTCAACATCCCTGGGGACGACAAGGTCTACTTCTTCTTCGAGGAGACAGCGGACGAGTTCGACTTCTTTGAGCGGCTCCTGGTGCCGCGGGTGGCCCGCGTCTGCAAGGTGTGTGCAGGGGGCAGGAGGGAGGGGTGGTGGGCTGCCGTGGGGTGCAGTGGTGGGGGATGGTGATTGTGATGTGCGATAATGACAGGAGAGGATACTGGGGACAATAGTTGTACAGTGATGGGCAACGATGACAGGGGACAATGACATGGGATGATGGGGACAATGACAGGGGACAAAGGGAGTAACCGGCTCTTGTCACCTTGGTAATGAGCACCCTCTGGCTCCGGCAGAGCGATGTAGGGGGGGACAAGGTGCTGCAGAAGAAGTGGACAACTTTCCTGAAGGCGCAGCTGGTGTGCTCCCAGCCTGGCCGCTTCCCCTTCAACGTCATCCACCACGCCTTCGCCCTGCTCCGCCACGACGGCCGTGCCGACTTCTACGCCGTCTTCACCTCGCAGTGGTGAGTGCCCGGGGCTGTGCAGGCGGTCCCGGGGCTGTGCCCTGCCGCTGCCCACCTGGCTATCCCTCTATCCCTCTCTGCAGGCAGGTGGGCAGGGCGGGCAGCGCCGCCGTCTGTGCCTACAGCCAGGAGGATCTGGAGAAGGTCTTCGAGGGCAAGTTCAAGGAGCTGAACAAGGAGAGCTCTCGCTGGACTGTCTACAGCGGCCCTGACTTTCATCCCCGGCCTGGCAGCGTGAGTGCTGCCTGCTCAGGGGGACTGGACTTTCCAGGGCGCAGTGTTGGTCCCCAAGATATGAGGACCAGTTTGCCCTGTGTGCTCACACTGCCAGTGGGGTGAGAAAGGAGAAGGGTCCCTCTGCACCCACCGATGCTGGCACAGGGCAGTGCGGTGATGCAGCACATCTCCCCTCCCCATGCCTCAGTTTCCCACATCAGCACACACCTCTCTCTCCCACACAGTGCTCCATGGGTCCCTCCCCGGACAAAGTCCTCTCCTTCATGAAGGACCATTTCCTGATGGACGGGAAGGTGTCACCCATCCAGGGGCGGCCCCTCCTGGTGAAGTCGGACGTCACCTACACACACATCGCAGTGGACGAGACTCGGGGGGCCTCGGGGACCATGTACCGTGTCATGTTCCTGGCCACAGGTGGGTTTGTATGGGGGTGCACACAGGGTCACCCCTCCTCCCTTCCCTTGGCTCCGCAGCCTCGGTGATGTCCCCTGTGCCCCACAGATGAGGGTCTCCTGCACAAGGTGGTGGAGCTGCCTGGGGGTTCCCACATCGTGGAGAGCATCCAGCTCTTTGCAGAGCCAGAGCCAGTGAAGAACCTGCTGCTGGCCCCAGGGAAGGTAGGGCAGATGTGCTCACCCAGACCACCCAACAGCCATCCCCCACCAGCACCAGAGGCTGGGGGAGGCTCAGCCCTGCACCTTTCCTTCCCCAGGGCATGCTCTATGTGGGCTACTCCAGAGGTGTCCTGCAGATCCCGCTGGCCAACTGCAGCTTGCACCGGAGCTGCGCCGAGTGCGTGCTGGCACGGGACCCTTACTGCGCCTGGCACAGCCTGGAGGGCTCCTGCCAGCCTGCCCACCTCGCTGCCCTGGACGTGTGAGCAGCGGGATGAGAGC